>JAETGN010000111.1:0-83068 GCA_017139565.1 Luffa aegyptiaca | reverse complement strand
TTCGATCAACTCCCTCATATTGAGGAACTCGTTGTTGGAAAATATGATGTCCTCGTCCAACGACCTCTCCCCTTTCCAGCCACGACCAGCAGTCTTGTTTGGAACCGCTACCAAGGTAACTTGGTCATCATCTGGTTGATCGGAACCATCATCCTCATAGTCATCCTCTCGATCATTGTCAATACGTGGTGGTGGAACTCTCTCACGAGGTTGGTACTGAGCCTCCAACCTTCCCATGCGTTCGGACAACTCTTCTATACCACGAATCATTCTTTCCATGGTTCCTTGTTGTGCCTCTCTCATCCGTGCTTCAGTAATGTTAGGATCATTCTCATGATTTGCCATACTACAAAACAAAGTTAAGTGACAAAAAAAAAATAATAATGGACCTCACAAGCGCTCCCTCACACGTTTCACTCGTTAATGAAGACCACTCGTGTTTAACACTCAACACTCAAAACAATGTACCACTCCCTTACAATCACACCCTCACAAATTGGCACACAGAAATCACACTCCAAAACAGATTGGTATTAAGTCTAGCAAAGTTAAAGAGCTAAGCAGTGCAATTCAAGTGATTAGTCCACACACTTAGAACACAATCAAAGGTATTAAAGGAGCAATCCGAATAACAACAAAGAAACAAGTTTAAGAAAAAAAAATATTGGAATATGATTAGGGAAGAAAGAACAAACTTAGAACAAAGAGAAACAAAGTTGGACAGAATTGAAATGGTATGCAAAGTAGTTACTAAGTTGAATTCAAAAAAATTGATAAAGATGATGTTAACTCCGGGCAAATGATGAATAATGGTGTTTAATTCAGCCTTAGTAACAGATAGGAGTTAAATATAACAGCAACAAAAGAGAATTGACTAAGCCCAATTGTAACTGCCTCATTTAATGCCCAACGGTTTTCTTTTGTTTGAATTCTGGATGTAACTGATATGTTGGAACTTTAAACGGTCAAATCTGAATCTAAGAAGAGAGTATTAACATTAGAACATTCAGATGAACATGCTTTCAAACAATGAATACAAAGAAGTCAGCAAGAATTTGCTCTCGGGCTGTACAGATTTCCTTGACAGATTTTCAAAATATGCCTAAATCACCCTGAAGCAAACCGATTTAGAAGTTATCAATGAAGGAAAAGTTGTAGATAAGACTTCAATCTAAAACTTTGTAGAAGACAAGAACATGAAATGAAGAACGGAAATGATATATTTTTTTTCTTTTTTAAGACAGCAGAATAGCATGCCCAGATTTACGAAAACTGAAGAAAAAAAACAAATAGAACAAAAAGATAAACGCAAGGAAACATATGTCCGATCAAAGAGCCTAATGCTCTGATACCAAATGTTATGAAACTCCCAAGAAATGGATCTAACAACCTTGCTAAAAAACAAGACCTTTAGATCTCAAATCTGAAAACCCCAAAGAACAATATGGAACCAACCCAAGGAAAAGTTTTGAAACGGATTACCTTGATGATCAATATCAAGAGTAAAGAAAACTTGTTTCTAAACTCGTGATTCGAATCACTCCACAAGAGGTTTGATCAACACCACTTGAATGACTCTAGCATGCAAGATCTAAACACAAGAAATTGCACAATTTGAAAAAAAACTCAGCTCAACACAAAGCTAAGAGAAAACCCAATATATTTCACTCAAAATATTCTCGTTTGTGTTACATCCAAGATGGCTTTTTATAGCCTTCAAAATATAACCTAAATTCAGCTTAAATGACATATTTAAGAGTGTAACCTCCACAATATTAAAGCCCATAATCAGCCACTACTCAAATGTAACCTATAAGTTATGAAAAAGACTTAAAAACTGAAAATTATATAATGGAGGGCCATAAATCCGAGAATTAAACTCCAATGGTCAGCTTTGAGTTGTTTGTAACCTCCCATATTAATTGAAGCTTCACTTGGAGTAGTTTAAGCTTAAGTTCCATAAAGCCAACTATAGTTCATTAAATGCAAGTGAAAATGCATTTAACGTGTCTCCATCTTGAATCTCAATTTTGGAAATAGTGTAGGGAAATAGTCCAACATCTCCTTGAACGTCCTTTGTCGAGCTCACCATAGCTTGAATATAGGTGATTAATGCTTGTTGTATCTTCTTGGCTCTCGACCTTGTAATTGGACCTTGAGGCATGACAATAGATGTAGCTTGGTTCACATCACATGGTCAAAACTTTGCTCCGTTTAAGGTTTTGAGAGCTCGGAACCCAACGTTCGTCCCAATGAGAGTTTTTCATATGGTTTGGACGAACTTTGTCCAAACTTGCTCCATTTTGAGTTTTGGAGAATTTTGAACTCAAACTTCGGCCCAATGAGAGTTCTTTAGGTGGTTTGGACGAGTCATGATCAAAACCTTGCTCCGTTTCAGGTTTTGAGAGCTCGGAACCCAAAGTTCGTCCCAATGAGAGTTTTTCATGTGGTTTGGACGAACTTTGTCCAAACTTTCCTCCGTTTTGAGTATTGGAGAGTTTAGAACTCAAAGTTCGGCCCAAAGAGAGTTCTTTGGGTGGTTTGGACGACACATGGTCAAAACTTTGCTCCGTTTAAGGTTTTAAGAGCTCGGAACCCAAAGTTCGTCCCAATGAGAGTTTTTCATATGGTTTGCACGAACTTGGTCCAAACTTTTATCCGTTTTGAGTTTTGGAGAGTTTGGAACTCAAAGTTCGGCGCAATGAGAGTTATTTAGGTGGTTTGGACAACACGTGGTCAAAACTTTGCTCCGTTTCAGGTTTTGGGAGCTCGGAACCCAAAGTTCGTCGCAATGAGAGTTTTTCAGATGGTTTGGACGAACTTGGTCCAAACTTTTATCCGTTTTGAGTTTTGGAGAGTTTGGAACTCAAAGTTCGGTGCAATGAGAGTTATTTAGGTGGTTTGGACGACACGTGGTCAAAACTTTTCTCCGTTTCAGGTTTTGAGAGCTCGGAACCCAAAGTTCGTCGCAATGAGAGTTTTTCAGATGGTTTGTACGAACTTGGGCCAAACTTTGCTCCGTATTGAGTTTTGGAGAGTTTTGAACTCAAAGTTCGGCCCAATGAGAGTTCTTTAGGTGGTTTCGATGATACATGGTAAAAACTTTGCTCCGTTTGAGGTTTTGAGAGCTCGGAACCCAAAGTTCGTCCCAATGAGAGTTTTTCATATGGTTTGGACGAACTTGGTCCAAACTTGATCCGTTTTGAGTTTTGGAGAGTTTTGAACTCAAACTTCGGTCCAATGAGAGTTCTTTAGGTGGTTTGGACGAGTCATGATCAAAACTTTGCTCCGTTTCAGGTTTTGAGAGCTCGGAACCCAAAGTTCGTCCCAATGAGAGTTTTTCATGTGGTTTGGACGAACTTAATCCAAACTTTCCTCCGTTTTGAGTATTGGAGAGTTTGGAACTCAAAGTTCGGCCCAATGAGAGTTCTTTAGGTGGTTTGGACAACACATGGTCAAAACTTTGATCCGTTTAAGGTTTTGAGAGCTCGGAACCCAACGTTCGTCCAAATGAGAGTTTTTCATATGGTTTGGACGAACTTGGTCCAAACTTGCTCCGTTTTGAGTTTTGGAGAGTTTTGAACTCAAACTTCGGCCCAATGAGAGTTCTTTAGGTGGTTTGGACGAGACATGATCAAAACTTTGCTCCGTTTCAGGTTTTGAGAGCTCGGAACCCAAAGTTCGTCCCAATGAGAGTTTTTCATGTGGTTTGGACGAACTTGGTCCAAACTTTCCTCCGTTTTGAGTTTTGGAGAGTTTGGAACTCAAAGTTCGGCCCAATGAGAGTTCTTTAGGAGGTTTGGACAACACATGGTCAAAACTTTGCTCCGTTTAAGGTTTTGAGAGCTCGGAACCCAACGTTCGTCCCAATGAGAGTTTTTCATATGGTTTGGACGAACTTTGTCCAAACTTGCTCCGTTTTGAGTTTTGGAGAGTTTTGAACTCAAACTTCGGCCCAATGAGAGTTCTTTAGGTGGTTTGGACGAGTCATGATCAAAACCTTGCTCCGTTTCAGGTTTTGAGAGCTCGGAACCCAAAGTTCGTCCCAATGAGAGTTTTTCATGTGGTTTGGACGAACTTTGTCCAAACTTTCCTCCGTTTTGAGTATTGGAGAGTTTAGAACTCAAAGTTCGGCCCAAAGAGAGTTCTTTGGGTGGTTTGGACGACACATGGTCAAAACTTTGCTCCGTTTAAGGTTTTAAGAGCTCGGAACCCAAAGTTCGTCCCAATGAGAGTTTTTCATATGGTTTGCACGAACTTGGTCCAAACTTTTATCCGTTTTGAGTTTTGGAGAGTTTGGAACTCAAAGTTCGGCGCAATGAGAGTTATTTAGGTGGTTTGGACAACACGTGGTCAAAACTTTGCTCCGTTTCAGGTTTTGGGAGCTCGGAACCCAAAGTTCGTCGCAATGAGAGTTTTTCAGATGGTTTGGACGAACTTGGTCCAAACTTTTATCCGTTTTGAGTTTTGGAGAGTTTGGAACTCAAAGTTCGGCGCAATGAGAGTTATTTAGGTGGTTTGGACGACACGTGGTCAAAACTTTTCTCCGTTTCAGGTTTTGAGAGCTCGGAACCCAAAGTTCGTCGCAATGAGAGTTTTTCAGATGGTTTGTACGAACTTGGGCCAAACTTTGCTCCGTATTGAGTTTTGGAGAGTTTTGAACTCAAAGTTCGGCCCAATGAGAGTTCTTTAGGTGGTTTCGATGATACATGGTAAAAACTTTGCTCCGTTTGAGGTTTTGAGAGCTCGGAACCCAAAGTTCGTCCCAATGAGAGTTTTTCATATGGTTTGGACGAACTTGGTCCAAACTTGATCCGTTTTGAGTTTTGGAGAGTTTTGAACTCAAACTTCGGCCCAATGAGAGTTCTTTAGGTGGTTTGGACGAGTCATGATCAAAACTTTGCTCCGTTTCAGGTTTTGAGAGCTCGGAACCCAAAGTTCGTCCCAATGAGAGTTTTTCATGTGGTTTGGACGAACTTAATCCAAACTTTCCTCCGTTTTGAGTATTGGAGAGTTTGGAACTCAAAGTTCGGCCCAATGAGAGTTCTTTAGGTGGTTTGGACAACACATGGTCAAAACTTTGATCCGTTTAAGGTTTTGAGAGCTCGGAACCCAACGTTCGTCCAAATGAGAGTTTTTCATATGGTTTGGACGAACTTGGTCCAAACTTGCTCCGTTTTGAGTTTTGGAGAGTTTTGAACTCAAACTTCGGCCCAATGAGAGTTCTTTAGGTGGTTTGGACGAGACATGATCAAAACTTTGCTCCGTTTCAGGTTTTGAGAGCTCGGAACCCAAAGTTCGTCCCAATGAGAGTTTTTCATGTGGTTTGGACGAACTTGGTCCAAACTTTCCTCCGTTTTGAGTTTTGGAGAGTTTGGAACTCAAAGTTCGGCCCAATGAGAGTTCTTTAGGAGGTTTGGACAACACATGGTCAAAACTTTGCTCCGTTTAAGGTTTTGAGAGCTCGGAACCCAACGTTCGTCCCAATGAGAGTTTTTCATATGGTTTGGACGAACTTTGTCCAAACTTGCTCCGTTTTGAGTTTTGGAGAGTTTTGAACTCAAACTTCGGCCCAATGAGAGTTCTTTAGGTGGTTTGGACGAGTCATGATCAAAACCTTGCTCCGTTTCAGGTTTTGAGAGCTCGGAACCCAAAGTTCGTCCCAATGAGAGTTTTTCATGTGGTTTGGACGAACTTTGTCCAAACTTTCCTCCGTTTTGAGTATTGGAGAGTTTAGAACTCAAAGTTCGGCCCAAAGAGAGTTCTTTGGGTGGTTTGGACGACACATGGTCAAAACTTTGCTCCGTTTAAGGTTTTAAGAGCTCGGAACCCAAAGTTCGTCCCAATGAGAGTTTTTCATATGGTTTGGACGAACTTGGTCCAAACTTTGCTCCGTTTTGAGTTTTGGAGAGTTTGGAACTCAAAGTTCGGCCCAATGAGAGTTCTTTAGGTGGTTTGGATGATACATGGTAAAAACTTTGCTCCGTTTCAGGTTTTGAGAGCTCGGAACCCAAAGTTCGTCCCAATGAGAGTTTTTCATATGGTTTGGACGAACTTGGTCCAAACTTTGCTCCGTTTTGAATTTTGGAGAGTTTGGAACTCAAAGTTCGGCCCAATGAGAGTTCTTTAGGTGGTTTGGACAACACATGGTCAAAACTTTGCTCCGTTTAAGGTTTTGAGAGCTCGGAACCCAACGTTCGTCCCAATGAGAGTTTTTCATATGGTTTGCACGAACTTGGTCCAAACTTTTATCCGTTTTGAGTTTTGGAGAGTTTGGAACTCAAAGTTCGGCGCAATGAGAGTTATTTAGGTGGTTTGGACAACACGTGGTCAAAACTTTGCTCCGTTTCAGGTTTTGGTAGCTCGGAACCCAAAGTTCGTCGCAATGAGAGTTTTTCAGATGGTTTGGACGAACTTGGGCCAAACTTTGCTCCGTTTTGAGTTTTGGAGAGTTTTGAACTCAAAGTTCGGCCCAATGAGAGTTCTTTAGGTGGTTTGGATGATACATGGTAAAAACTTTGCTCCATTTCAGGTTTTGAGAGCTCGGAACCCAAAGTTCGTCCCAATGAGAGTTTTTCATATGGTTTGGACGAACTTGGTCCAAACTTTGCTCCGTTTTGAATTTTGGAGAGTTTGGAACTCAAAGTTCGGCCCAATGAGAGTTCTTTAGGTGGTTTGGACAACACATGGTCAAAACTTTGCTCCGTTTAAGGTTTTGAGAGCTCGGAACCCAACGTTCGTCCCAATGAGAGTTTTTCATATGGTTTGGACGAACTTGGTCCAAACTTGCTCCGTTTTGAGTTTTGGAGAGTTTTGAACTCAAACTTCGGCCCAATGAGAGTTCTTTAGGTGGTTTGGACGAGACATGATCAAAACTTTGCTCCGTTTCAGGTTTTACGAGCTCGGAACCCAAATTCGTCCCAATGAGAGTTTTTCATGTGGTTTGGACGAACTTGGTCCAAACTTTGCTCCGTTTTGAGTTTTGGAGAGTTTGGAACTCAAAGTTCGGCCCAAAGAGAGTTCTTTGGGAGTTTGGACGACACATGGTCAAAACTTTGCTCCGTTTCAGGTTTTGAGAGCTCGGAACCCAAAGTTCGTCCCAATGAGAGTTTTTCATATGGTTTGGACGAACTTGGTCCAAACTTTTATCCGTTTTGAGTTTTGGAGAGTTTGGAACTCAAAGTTCGGCCCAATGAGAGTTCTTTAGGTGGTTTGGACGACACGTGGTCAAAACTTTGCTCCGTTTCAGGTTTTGAGAGCTCGGAACCCAAAGTTCGTCCCAATGAGAGTTTTTCATATGGTTTGGACGAACTTGGTCCAAACTTTGCTCCGTTTTGAGTTTTGGAGAGTTTTGAACTCAAAGTTCGGCCCAATGAGAGTTCTTTAGGTGGTTTCGATGATACATGGTAAAAACTTTGCTCCGTTTGAGGTTTTGAGAGCTCGGAACCCAAAGTCCGTCCCAATGAGAGTTTTTCATATGGTTTGGACGAACTTGGTCCAAACTTTGCTCCGTTTTGAATTTTGGAGAGTTTGGAACTCAAAGTTCGGCCCAATGAGAGTTCTTTAGGTGGTTTGGACGAGACATGGTCAAAACTTTGCTCCGTTTAAGGTTTTGAGAGCTCGGAACCCAAAGTTCGTCCCAATGAGAGTTTTTCATATGGTTTGGACGAACTTGGTCCAAACTTGCTCCGTTTTGAGTTTTGGAGAGTTTTGAACTCAAACTTCGGCCCAATGAGAGTTCTTTAGGTGGTTTGGACGAGACATGATCAAAACTTTGCTCCGTTTCAGGTTTTACGAGCTCGGAACCCAAATTCGTCCCAATGAGAGTTTTTCATGTGGTTTGGACGAACTTGGTCCAAACTTTCCTCCGTTTTGAGTTTTGGAGAGTTTGGAACTCAAAGTTCGGCCCAAAGAGAGTTCTTTAGGTGGTTTGGACGACACATGGTCAAAACTTTGCTCCGTTTAAGGTTTTGAGAGCTCGGAACCCAACGTTCGTCCCAATGAGAGTTTTTCATATGGTTTGGACGAACTTTGTCCAAACTTTTATCCGTTTTGAGTTTTGGAGAGTTTGGAACTCAAAGTTCAGCGCAATGAGAGTTACTTAGGTGGTTTGGACGACACATGGTAAAAACTTTGCTCCATTTAAGGTTTTGAGAGCTCGGAACCCAAAGTTCGTCGCAATGAGAGTTTTTCAGATGGTTTGGACGAACTTGGGCCAAACTTTTCTCCGTTTTGAGTTTTGGAGAGTTTTGAACTCAAAGTTCGGCCCAATGAGAGTTCTTTAGGTGGTTTGGATGATACATGGTAAAAACTTTGCTCCATTTGAGGTTTTGAGAGCTCAGAACCCAAAGTTCGTCCCAATGAGAGTTTTTCAGATGGCTTGGACGAACTTGGTCCAAACTTTGCTCCGTTTTGAGTTTTGGAGAGTTTTGAACTCAAACTTCAGCCCAATGAGAGTTCTTTAGGTTGTTTGGACGACACGTGGTCAAAACTTTGCTCCGTTTAAGGCTTTGAGAGCTCGGAACCCAACGTTCGTCCCAATGAGAGTTTTTCATATGGTTTGGACGAACTTGGTCCAAACTTGCTCCGTTTTGAGTTTTGGAGAATTTTGAACTCAAACTTCGGCCCAATGAGAGTTCTTTAGGTGGTTTGGACGAGACATGATCAAAACTTTGCTCCGTTTCAGGTTTTGATAGCTCGGAACCCAACGTTCGTCCCAATGAGAGTTTTTCATGTGGTTTGGACGAACTTGGTCCAAACTTTCCTCCGTTTTGAGTTTTGGAGAGTTTGGAACTCAAAGTTCGGCCCAAAGAGAGTTCTTTCGGTGGTTTGGACGACACATGGTCAAAACTTTGCTCCGTTTAAGGTTTTAAGAGCTCGGAACCCAAAGTTCGTCGCAATGAGAGTTTTTCAGATGGTTTGGACGAACTTGGGCCAAACTTTTCTCCGTTTTGAGTTTTGGAGAGTTTTGAACTCAAAGTTCGGCCCAATGAGAGTTCTTTAGGTGGTTTGGATGAGACATGGTAAAAACTTTGCTCCGTTTCAGGTTTTGAGAGCTCGGAACCAAAAGTTCGTCCCAATGAGAGTTTTTCATATGGTTTGGACGAACTTGGTCCAAACCTTGCTCCGTTTTGAATTTTGGAGAGTTTGGAACTCAAAGTTCGGCCCAATGAGAGTTCTTTAGGTGGTTTGGACAACACATGGTCAAAACTTTGCTCCGTTTAAGGCTTTGAGAGCTCGGAACCCAACGTTCGTCCCAATGAGAGTTTTTCATATGGTTTGGACGAACTTGGTCCAAACTTGCTCCGTTTTGAGTTTTGGAGAATTTTGAACTCAAACTTCGGCCCAATGAGAGTTTTTTAGGTGGTTTGGACGAGACATGATCAAAACTTTGCTCCGTTTCAGGTTTTACGAGCTCGGAACCCAAATTCGTCCCAATGAGAGTTTTTCATGTGGTTTGGACGAACTTGGTCAAAACTTTCCTCCGTTTTGAGTTTTGGAGAGTTTGGAACTCAAAGTTCGGCCCAATGAGAGTTCTTTAGGTGGTTTGGACGACACATGGTCAAAACTTTGCTCCGTTTAAGGTTTTTAGAGCTCGGAACCCAAAGTTCGTCCCAATGAGAGTTTTTCATATGGTTTGGACGAACTTGGTCCAAACTTTTATCCGTTTTGAGTTTTGGAGAGTTTGGAACTCAAAGTTCGGCGCAATGAGAGTTATTTAGGTGGTTTGGACGACACGTGGTCAAAACTTTTCTCCGTTTCAGGTTTTGAGAGCTCGGAACCCAAAGTTCGTCGCAATGAGAGTTTTTCAGATGGTTTGGACGAACTTGGGCCAAACTTTTCTCCGTTTTGAGTTTTGGAGAGTTTTGAACTAAAAGTTCGGCCCAATGAGAGTTCTTTAGGTGGTTTGGATGAGACATGGTAAAAACTTTGCTCCGTTTCAGGTTTTGAGAGCTCGGAACCAAAAGTTCGTCCCAATGAGAGTTTTTCATATGGTTTGGACGAACTTGATCCAAACCTTGCTCCGTTTTGAATTTTGGAGAGTTTGGAACTCAAAGTTCGGCCCAATGAGAGTTCTTTAGGTGGTTTGGACAACACGTGGTCAAAACTTTGCTCCGTTTAAGGCTTTGAGAGCTCGGAACCCAACGTTCGTCCCAATGAGAGTTTTTCATATGGTTTGGACGAACTTGGTCCAAACTTGCTCCGTTTTGAGTTTTGGAGAATTTTGAACTCAAACTTCGGCCCAATGAGAGTTTTTTAGGTGGTTTGGACGAGACATGATCAAAACTTTGCTCCGTTTCAGGTTTTGAGAGCTCGGAACCCAAAGTTCGTCCCAATGATAGTTTTTCATGTGGTTTGGACGAACTTGGTCCAAACTTTCCTCCGTTTTGAGTTTTGGAGAGTTTGGAACTCAAAGTTCGGCCCAAAGAGAGTTCTTTGGGTGGTTTGGACGACACATGGTCAAAACTTTGCTCCGTTTAAGGTTTTAAGAGCTCGGAACCCAAAGTTCGTCCCAATGAGAGTTTTTCATATGGTTTGGACGAACTTGGTCCAAACTTTTATCCGTTTTGAGTTTTGGAGAGTTTGGAACTCAAGGTTCGGCGCAATGAGAGTTATTTAGGTGGTTTGGACGACACGTGGTCAAAACTTTTCTCCGTTTCAGGTTTTGAGAGCTCGGAACCCAAAGTTCGTCGCAATGAGAGTTTTTCAGATGGTTTGGACGAACTTGGGCCAAACTTTGCTCCGTTTTGAGTTTTGGAGAGTTTTGAACTCAAAGTTCGGCCAAATGAGAGTTCTTTAGGTGGTTTGGATGAGACATGGTAAAAACTTTTCTCCGTTTCAGGTTTTGAGAGCTCGGAACCCAAAGTTCGTCCGAATGAGAGTTTTTCATATGGTTTGGACGAACTTGGTCCAAACCTTGCTCCGTTTTGAATTTTGTAGAGTTTGGAACTCAAAGTTCGGCCCAATGAGAGTTCTTTAGGTGGTTTGGACAACACATGGTCAAAACTTTGCTCCGTTTAAGGCTTTGAGAGCTCGGAACCAAACGTTCGTCCCAATGAGAGTTTTTCATATGGTTTGGACGAACTTGGTCCAAACTTGTTCCGTTTTGAGTTTTGGAGAATTTTGAACTCAAACTTCGGCCCAATGAGAGTTCTTTAGGTGGTTTGGACGAGACATGATCAAAACTTTGCTCCGTTTCAGGTTTTGATAGCTCGGAACCCAACGTTCGTCCCAATGAGAGTTTTTCATGTGGTTTGGACGAACTTGGTCCAAACTATCCTCCGTTTTGAGTTTTGGAGAGTTTGGAACTCAAAGTTCGGCCCAAAGAGAGTTCTTTGGGTGGTTTGGACGACACATGGCCAAAACTTTGCTCCGTTTAAGGTTTTAAGAGCTCGAAACCCAAAGTTCGTCCCAATGAGAGTTTTTCATATGGTTTGGAACAACTTGGTCCAACCTTTTATCCGTTTTGAGTTTTGGAGAGTTTGGAACTCAAAGTTCGGCGCAATGAGAGTTATTTAGGTGGTTTGGACGACACATTGTAAAAACTTTGCTCCGTTTCAGGTTTTGAGAGCTCGGAACCCAAAGTTCGTCCCAAGAGAGTTTTTCATATGGTTTGGACGAACTTGGTCCAAACTTATCTCCGTTTTGAGTATTGGAGAGTTTGGAACTCAAAGTTCGGCCCAATGAGAGTTCTTTAGGTGGTTTGGATGATACATGGTAAAAACTTTGCTCCGTTTCAGGTTTTGAGAGCTCGGAACCCAAAGTTCGTCCCAAGAGAGTTTTTCATATGGTTTGGACGAACTTGGTCCAAACTTTGCTCCGTTTTGAATTTTGGAGAGTTTGGAACTCAAAGTTCGGCCCAATGAGAGTTCTTTAGGTGGTTTGGACAACACATGGTCAAAACTTTGCTCCGTTTAAGGTTTTGAGAGCTCGGAACCCAACGTTCGTCCCAATGAGAGTTTTTCATATGGTTTGGACGAACTTGGTCCAAACTTGCTCCGTTTTGAGTTTTGGAGAGTTTTGAACTCAAACTTCGGCCCAATGAGAGTTCTTTAGGTGGTTTGGACGAGACATGATCAAAACTTTTCTCCGTTTCAGGTTTTGAGACCTCGGAACCCAAAGTTCGTCCCATTGAGAGTTTTTCATGTGGTTTGGACGAACTTGGTCCAAACTTTCCTCTGTTTTGAGTTTTGGAGAGCTTGGAACTCAAAGTTCGGCCCAAAGAGAGTTCTTTGGGTGGTTTGGACGACACATGGTCAAAACTTTGCTCCGTTTAAGGTTTTTCAGAGCTCGGAACCCAAAGTTCGTCCCAATGAGAGTGTTTCATATGGTTTGGACGAACTTGGTCCAAACTTTTATCCGTTTTGAGTTTTGGAGAGTTTGGAACTCAAAGTTCGGCGCAATGAGAGTTATTTAGGTGGTTTGGACGACACATTGTAAAAACTTTGCTCCATTTCAGGTTTTGAGAGCTCGGAACCCAAAGTTCGTCGCAATGAGAGTTTTTCAGTTGGCTTGGACGAACTTGGTCCAAACTTTGCTCCGTTTTGAGTTTTGGAGAGTTTTGAACTCAAACTTCAGCCCAATGAGAGTTCTTTAGGTGGTTTTGACGACACGTGGTCAAAACTTTGCTCCGTTTCAAGTTTTGAGAGCTCGGAACCCAAAGTTCGTCCCAATGAGAGTTTTTCATGTGCTTTGGACGAACTTGGTCCAAACTTTCCTCAGTTTCGAGTTTTGGAGAGTTTGGAACTCAAAGTTCGGCCCAAAGAGAGTTCTTTGGGTGGTTTGGACGACACATGGTCAAAACTTTGCTCCGTTTAAGGTTTTCAGAGCTCGGAACCCAAAGTTCGTCCCAATGAGAGTTTTTCATATGGTTTGGACGAACTTGGTCCAAACTTTTATCCGTTTTGAGTTTTGGAGAGTTTGGAACTCAAAGTTCGGCGCAATGAGAGTTATTTAGGTGGTTTGGACGACACGTCGTCAAAACTTTTCTCCGTTTCAGGTTTGGAGAACTCGGAACCCAAAGTTCGTCGCAATGAGAGTTTTTCAGATGGTTTGGTCGAAATTGGGCCAAACTTATCTCCATTTTGAGTTTTGGAGAGTTTTGAACTCAAAGTTCGGCCCAATGAGAGTTCTTTAGGTGGTTTCGATGATACATGGTAAAAACTTTGCTCCGTTTCAAGTTTTGAGAGCTCGGAACCCAAAGTTCGTCCCAATGAGAGTTTTTCATATGGTTTGGATGAACTTGGTCCAAACTTGCTCCGTTTTGAGTTTTGGAGAGTTTTGAACTCAAACTTCGGCCCAATGAGAGTTCTTTAGGTGGTTTGGACGAGACATTATCAAAACTTTTCTCCATTTCAGGTTTTTGAGAGCTCGGAACCCAAAGTTCGTCCCAATGAGAGTTTTTCATGTGGTTTGGACGAACTTGGTCCAACCTTTCCTCCGTTTTGAGTTTTGGAGAGTTTGGAACTCAAAGTTCGGCCCAAAGAGAGTTCTTTGGGTGGTTTGGACGACACATGGTCAAAACTTTGCTCCGTTTAAGGTTTTAACAGCTCGGAACCCAAAGATCGTCCCAATGAGAGTTTTTCATATGGTTTGGACGAACTTGGTCCAAACTTTTATCCGTTTTGAGTTTTGGAGAGTTTGGAACTCAAAGTTCGGCGCAATGAGAGTTATTTAGGTAGTTTGGACGACACATTGTAAAAACTTTGCTCCATTTCAGGTTTTGAGAGCTCGGAACCCAAAGTTCGTCGCAATGAGAGTTTTTCAGATGGCTTGGACGAACTTGGTCCAAACTTTGCTCCGTTTTGAGTTTTGGAGAGTTTTGAACTCAAACTTCAGCCCAATGAGAGTTCTTTAGGTGGTTTTGACGACACGTGGTCAAAACTTTGCTCCGTTTCAGGTTTTGAGAGCTCGGAACCGAAAGTTCGTCCCAATGAGAGTTTTTCATGTGGTTTAGACGAACTTGGTCCAAACTTATCTCCGTTTTTAGTTTTGGAGAGTTTGGAACTGAAAGTTCGGCACCATGAGAGTTCTTTAGGTGGTTTGGACGACACATGGTCAAAACTTTGCTCCGTTTCAGGTTTTGAGAGCTCGGAACCCAAAGTTCGTCCCAATGAGAGTTTTTCATGTGGTCTGGACGAACTTGGTAAGAACTTTGCTCCGTTTTGAGTTTTGGAGAGTTTGGAACTCAAACTTCGGCCCAATGAGAGTTCTTTAGGTGGATTGGACGATACATGGTCAAAACTCTGCTCCGTTTCAGGTTTTGAGAGCTCGGAACCCCAAGTTCGTCCCAATGAGAGTTTTTCATATGGTTTGGACGAACTTGGTCCAAACTTTGCTCCATTTTGAGTTTTGGAGAGTTTGGAACTGAAACTTCGTCCCAATGAGAGTTCTTTAGGTGGTTTGGACGAGACATGGTCAAAACCTTTCTCCGTTTAAGGTTTTGAGAGCTCGGAACCAAAAGTTCGTCCCAATGAGAGTTTTTCATGTGGTTTGGACGAACTTGGTCCAAACTTTGCTCCGTTTTGAGTTTTGGAGAGTTTGGAACTGAAACTTCGGCCCAATGAGAGTTCTTTAGGTGGTTTGGACGACACATGGTCAAAACTTTGCTCCGTTTCAGGTTTTTAGAGCTCGGAACCCAAAGTTCGTCCCAATGAGAGTTTTTCATGTGGTTTGGACGAACTTGGTCCAAACTTTGCTCCATTTTGAGTTTTGGAGAGTTTGGAACTCAAAGTTCGTCCCAAAGAGAGTTCTTTAGGTGGTTTGGGCGACACATGGGCAAAACTTTGCTCCGTTTAAGGTTTTAAGAGCTCGGAACCCAAAGTTCGTCCCAATGAGAGTTTTTCATCTGGTTTGGACGAACTTGGTCCAAATTTTGCTCCGTTTTGAGTTTTGGAGAGTTTGGAACTCAAAGTTCGGCCCAATGAGAGTTCTTTAGGTGGTTTGGACGAGACATGGTCAAAACTTTGTTCCGTTTTAGGTTTTGAGAGCTCAGAACCCAAACTTCGTCCCAATTAGAGTTTTTCATCTGGTTTGGACGAACTTGGTCCAAATTTTTCTCCGTTTTGAGTTTTGGAGAGTTTGGAACTCAAAGTTCGGCCCGATGAGAGTTCTTTAGGTGGTTTGGACGAGACATGGTCAAAACTTTGTTCCGTTTTAGGTTTTGAGAGCTCAGAACCCAAACTTCGTCCCAATTAGAGTTTTTCATATGGTTTGGACGAACTTGGTCCAAACTTTTCTCCGTTTTGAATTTTGGAGAGTTTGGAACTCAAAGTTCGGCCCAATGAGAGTTATTTAGGTGGTTTGGACGACACATTGTCAAAACTTGGCTCCGTTTAAGGTTTTAAGAGCTCAGAACCCAAAGTTCGTCCCAATGAGAGTTTTTCATATGGTTTGGACGAACTTTGTCCAAACTTTTCTCCGTTTTGAGTTTTGGAGAGTTTTGAGCTCAAACTTCAGCCCAATGAGAGTTCTTTAGGTGGTTTGGGCGACAGATGCTCAAAACTTTGCTCCGTTTAAGGTTTTAAGAGCTCGGAACCCAAAGTTCGTCCCAATGAGAGTTTTTCATCTGGTTTGGACGAACTTTGTCAAAATCTTGCTCCGTTTTGAGTTTTGGAGAGTTTTTAACTCAAACTTCGGCCCAATGAGAGTTCTTTAGGTGGTTTGGACGACAAATGGTAAAACCTTTGCTCCGTTTACGGTTTTCAGAGCTCGGAACCCAAAGTTCGTCCCAATGAGAGTTTTCTATATGGTTTTGACGAACTTGGTCCAAACTTTGCTCCGTTTTGAATGTTGGAGAGTTTTGAACTCAAAGTTCGGCCCAATGAGAGTTCTTTAGGTGGTTTGGAAGACAAATGGTCAAAACTTTGCTCCGTTTAAGGTTTTAAGAGCTCGGAACCCAACGTTCGTCCCAATGAGAGTTTTTCATATGGTTTGGACGAACTTGGTCCATACTTTTCTCCGTTTTGAGTTTTGGAGAGTTTGGAACTCAAAGTTCGGCGCAATGAGAGTTATTTAGGTGGTTTGGACGACACATTGTAAAAACTTTGCTCCATTTAGGGTTTTGAGAGCTCGGAACCCAAAGTTCGTCGCAATGAGAGTTTTTCAGATGTCTTGGACGAACTTGGTCCAAACTTTGCTCCGTTTTGAGTTTTGGAGAGTTTTGAACTCAAACTTCAGCCCAATGAGAGTTCTTTAGGTGGTTTTGACGACACGTGGTCAAAACTTTGTTCCGTTTTAGGTTTTGAGAGCTCGGAATCGAAAGTTCGTCCCAATGAGAGTTTTTCATGTGGTTTAGACGAACTTGGTCAAAACTTATCTCCGTTTTGAGTTTTGGAGAGTTTGGAACTGAAAGTTCGGCACCATGAGAGTTCTTTAGGTGGTTTGGACGACACATGGTCAAAACTTTGCTCCGTTTCAGGTTTTGAGAGCTCGGAACCCAAAGTTCGTCCCAATGAGAGTTTTTCATGTGGTCTGGACGAACTTGGTAAGAACTTTGCTCCGTTTTGAGTTTTGGAGAGTTTGGAACTCAAACTTCGGCCCAATGAGAGTTCTTTAGGTGGATTGGACGATACATGGTCAAAACTCTGCTCCGTTTCAGGTTTTGAGAGCTCGGAACCCCAAGTTCGTCCCAATGAGAGTTTTTCATATGGTTTGGACGAACTTGGTCCAAACTTTGCTCCATTTTGAGTTTTGGAGAGTTTGGAACTGAAACTTCGTCCCAATGAGAGTTCTTTAGGTGGTTTGGACGAGACATGGTCAAAACCTTTCTCCGTTTAAGGTTTTGAGAGCTCGGAACCAAAAGTTCGTCCCAATGAGAGTTTTTCATGTGGTTTGGACGAACTTGGTCCAAACTTTGCTCCGTTTTGAGTTTTGGAGAGTTTGGAACTGAAACTTCGGCCCAATGAGAGTTCTTTAGGTGGTTTGGACGACACATGGTCAAAACTTTGCTCCGTTTCAGGTTTTTAGAGCTCGGAACCCAAAGTTCGTCCCAATGAGAGTTTTTCATGTGGTTTGGACGAACTTGGTCCAAACTTTGCTCCATTTTGAGTTTTGGAGAGTTTGCAACTCAAAGTTCGTCCCAAAGAGAGTTCTTTAGGTGGTTTGGGCGACACATGGGCAAAACTTTGCTCCGTTTAAGGTTTTAAGAGCTCGGAACCCAAAGTTCGTCCCAATGAGAGTTTTTCATGTGGTTTGGACGAACATTGGTCCAAACTTTGCTCCATTTTGAGTTTTGGAGAGTTTGGAACTCAAAGTTCGGCCCAAAGAGAGTTCTTTAGGTGGTTTAGGCGACACATGGGCAAAACTTTGCTCCGTTTAAGGTTTTAAGAGCTCGGAACCCAAAGTTCGTCCCAATGAGAGTTTTTCATCTGGTTTGGACGAACTTGGTCCAAATTTTTCTCCGTTTTGAGTTTTGGAGAGTTTGGAACTCAAAGTTCGGCCCAATGAGAGTTCTTTAAGTGGTTTGGACGAGACATGGTCAAAACTTTGTTCCGTTTTAGGTTTTGAGAGCTCAGAACCCAAACTTCGTCCCAATTAGAGTTTTTCATATGGTTTGGACGAACTTGGTCCAAACTTTGCTCCGTTTTGAATTTTGGAGAGTTTGGAACTCAAAGTTCGGCCCAATGAGAGTTATTTAGGTGGTTTGGACGACACATTGTCAAAACTTGGCTCCGTTTAAGGTTTTAAGAGCTCAGAACCCAAAGTTCGTCCCAATGAGAGTTTTTCATATGGTTTGGACGAACTTTGTCCAAACTTTTCTCCGTTTTGAGTTTTGGAGAGTTTTGAGCTCAAACTTCAGCCCAATGAGAGTTCTTTAGGTGGTTTGGGCGACAGATGCTCAAAACTTTGCTCCGTTTAAGGTTTTAAGAGCTCGGAACCCAAAGTTCGTCCCAATGAGAGTTTTTCATCTGGTTTGGACGAACTTGGTCAAAATCTTGCTCCGTTTTGAGTTTTGGAGAGTTTTTAACTCAAACTTCGGCCCAATGAGAGTTCTTTAGGTGGTTTGGACGACAAATGGTAAAACCTTTGCTCCGTTTACGGTTTTCAGAGCTCGGAACCCAAAGTTCGTCCCAATGAGAGTTTTCTATATGGTTTTGACGAACTTGGTCCAAACTTTGCTCCGTTTTGAATGTTGGAGAGTTTTGAACTCAAAGTTCGGCCCAATGAGAGTTCTTTAGGTGGTTTGGAAGACAAATGGTCAAAACTTTGCTCCGTTTAAGGTTTTAAGAGCTCGGAACCCAAAGGTCGTCCCAATGAGAGTTTTTCATATGGTTTGGACGAACTTGGTCCATACTTTTCTCCGTTTTGAGTTTTGGAGAGTTTGGAACTCAAAGTTCGGCGCAATGAGAGTTATTTAGGTGGTTTGGATGACACATTGTAAAAACTTTGCTCCATTTAGGGTTTTGAGAGCTCGGAACCCAAAGTTCGTCGCAATGAGAGTTTTTCAGATGTCTTGGACGAACTTGGTCCAAACTTTTCTCCGTTTTGAGTTTTGGAGAGTTTTGAACTCAAACTTCAGCCCAATGAGAGTTCTTTAGGTGGTTTTGACGACACGTGGTCAAAACTTTGCTCCGTTTTAGGTTTTGAGAGCTCGGAATCGAAAGTTCGTCCCAATGAGAGTTTTTCATTGATTAGGCGAACTTGGTCAAAACTTATCTCCGTTTTGAGTTTTGGAGAGTTTGGAACTGAAAGTTCGGCACCATGAGAGTTCTTTAGGTGGTTTGGACGACACATGGTCAAAACTTTGCTCCGTTTCAGGTTTTGAGAGCTCGGAACCCAAAGTTCGTCCCAATGAGAGTTTTTCATGTGGTCTGGACGAACTTGGTAAGAACTTTGCTCCGTTTTGAGTTTTGGAGAGTTTGGAACTCAAACTTCGGCCCCATGAGAGTTCTTTAGGTGGATTGGACGATACATGGTCAAAACTCTGCTCCGTTTCAGGTTTTGAGAGCTCGGAACCCCAAGTTCGTCCCAATGAGAGTTTTTCATATGGTTTGGACGAACTTGGTCCAAACTTTGCTCCATTTTGAGTTTTGGAGAGTTTGGAACTGAAACTTCGTCCCAATGAGAGTTCTTTAGGTGGTTTGGACGAGACATGGTCAAAACCTTTCTCCGTTTAAGGTTTTGAGAGCTCGGAACCAAAAGTTCGTCCCAATGAGAGTTTTTCATGTGGTTTGGACGAACTTGGTCCAAACTTTGCTCCGTTTTGAGTTTTGGAGAGTTTGGAACTGAAACTTCGGCCCAATGAGAGTTCTTTAGGTGGTTTGGACGACACATGGTCAAAACTTTGCTCCGTTTCAGGTTTTTAGAGCTCGGAACCCAAAGTTCGTCCCAATGAGAGTTTTTCATGTGGTTTGGACGAACTTGGTCCAAACTTTGCTCCATTTTGAGTTTTCGAGAGTTTGGAACTCAAAGTTCGTCCCAAAGAGAGTTCTTTAGGTGGTTTGGGCGACACATGGGCAAAACTTTGCTCCGTTTAAGGTTTTAAGAGCTCGGAACCCAAAGTTCGTCCCAATGAGAGTTTTTCATCTGGTTTGGACGAACTTGGTCCAAATTTTGCTCCGTTTTGAGTTTTGGAGAGTTTGGAACTCAAAGTTCGGCCCAATGAGAGTTCTTTAGGTGGTTTGGACGAGACATGGTCAAAACTTTGTTCCGTTTTAGGTTTTGAGAGCTCAGAACCCAAACTTCGTCCCAATTAGAGTTTTTCATATGGTTTGGACGAACTTGGTCCAAACTTTGCTCCGTTTTGAATTTTGGAGAGTTTGGAACTCAAAGTTCGGCCCAATGAGAGTTCTTTAGGTGGTTTGGACGACACATTGTCAAAACTTGGCTCTATTTAAGGTTTTAAGAGCTCAGAACCCAAAGTTCGTCCCAATGAGAGTTTTTCATATGGTTTGGACGAACTTTGTCCAAACTTTTCTCCGTTTTGAGTTTTGGAGAGTTTTGAGCTCAAACTTCAGCCCAATGAGAGTTCTTTAGGTGGTTTGGGCGACAGATGCTCAAAACTTTGCTCCGTTTAAGGTTTTAAGAGCTCGGAACCCAAAGTTCGTCCCAATGAGCGTTTTTCATCTGGTTTGGACGAACTTGGTCAAAATCTTGCTCCGTTTTGAGTTTTGGAGAGTTTTTAACTCAAACTTCGGCCCAATGAGAGTTCTTTAGGTCGTTTGGACGACAAATGGTAAAACCTTTGCTCCGTTTACGGTTTTCAGAGCTCGGAACCCAAAGTTCGTCCCAATGAGAGTTTTCTATATGGTTTTGACGAACTTGGTCCAAACTTTGCTCCGTTTTGAATGTTGGAGAGTTTTGAACTCAAAGTTCGGCCCAATGAGAGTTCTTTAGGTGGTTTGGAAGACAAATGGTCAAAACTTTGCTCCGTTTAAGGTTTTAAGAGCTCGGAACCCAAAGTTCGTCCCAATGAGAGTTTTTCATATGGTTTGGACGAACTTGGTCCAAACTTTTCTCCGTTTTGAGTTTTGGAGAGTTTTGAACTCAAACTTCAGCCCAATGAGAGTTCTTTAGGTGGTTTGGGCGACACATGGTCAAAACTTTGCTCCGTTTAAGGTTTTAAGAGCTCGGAACCCAAAGTTCGTCCCAATGAGAGTTTTTCATGAAAAACTCTCATTGGGACGAACTTGGGGTTCCGAGCTCTCAAAAACTGAAACGGAGCAATGTTTGGACCATGTGTCGTCCAAAAAACTTAAAGAACTCTCATTGGGCCGAACTCTGAATTCCAAACTCTCCAAAACTCAAACCTGAGAAAAGTTTGGACCAAGTTCGTCCAAACCATATGAACAACTGTCATTGGGACGAACTTTGGGTTCCGAGCTCTCAACAGCTGAAACGGAGCAATGTTTGGACCATGTGTCGTCCAAAAAACTTAAAGAGCTCTCATTGGGCCGAACTCTGAATTCCAAACTCTCCAAAACTCAAACCTGAGAAAAGTTTGGACCAAGTTCGTCCAAACCATATGAAAAACTCTCATTGGGACGAACTTTGGGTTACGAGCTCTCAAAAACTCAAACGGAGCAAGTATTGGACCATGTGTCGTGCAAAAAACCTAAAGATCTCTCATTGGGCCGAACTTTGAGTTGCAAACTCTCCAAAACTAAAAACGGAGCAAAGTTTGGACCAAGTTCGTCCAAACCATATGAAAAATTCTCATTGGGACGAACTTTGGGTCCGAGCTCTCAAAAATTGAAACGGAGCAATGTTTGGACCATGTGTCGTGCAAAAAACCTAAAGATCTCTCATTGGGCCGAACTTTCAGTTCAGAACTCTCCAAAACTCAAAACGGAGCAAAGTTTTGACCAAGTTCGTCCAAACCATATGAAAAACTGTCATTGGGACGAACTTTGGGTTCCGAGCTCTCAAAAACTGAAACGGAGCAATGTTTGGACCATGTGTCGTCCAAACAACCTAAAGAACTCTCTTTGGGCCGAACTTTGAGTTCCAAACTCTCCAAAACTGAAAACGGAGCAAAGTTTGGACCAAGTTCATCACAACCATATGAAAAACTCTCATTGGGACGAACTTTGGGTTCCAAGCTCTCAAAAACTGAAACGGAGCAATGTTTGGACCATGTGTCGTCCAAACAACCTATAGATCTCTCATTGGGCCGAACTTTGAGTTCCGAACTTTCCAAAACTCAAAACGGAGCAAAGTTTGGACCAAGTTCGTCCAAACCATCTAAAAAACTCTCGTCGGGACGAACTTTGGGTTCCGAGCTCTCAAAAACTGAAAAGGAGCAATGTTTGGACCATGTGTCGTGCAAACAACGTAAAGAACTCTCATTGGGCCGAACTGTGAGTTCCAAACTCTCCAAAACTCAAAACGGAGCAAAGTTTGGACCAAGTTCATCACAACCATATGAAAAACTCTCATTGGGACGAACTTTGGGTTCCAAGCTCTCAAAAACTGAAACGGAGCAATGTTTGGACCATGTATCGTCCAAACAACCTAAAGATCTCTCATTGGGCCGAACTTTGAGTTCCAAACTCTCCAAAACTCAAAACGGAGCAAAGTTTGGACCAAGTTCATCACAATCATATGAAAAACTCTCATTGGGACGAACTTTGGGTTCCGAGCTCTCAAAAACTGAAACGGAGCAACGTTTGGACCATGTGTCGTCCAAACAACCTAAAGATCTCTCATTGGGCCGAACTTTGAGTTCCAAACTTTCCAAAACTCAAAACGGAGCAAAGTTTGGACCAAGTTCTTCCAAACCATCTGAAAAACTCTCATTGGGACGAACTTTGGGTTCCGAGCTCTCAAAAACTGAAACGGAGCAATGTTTGGACCATGTGTCGTCCAAACAACCTAAAGAACTATCATTGGCCCGACCTTTGAGTTCCAAACTCTCCAAAACTCAAAACGGAGCAAAGTTTGGACCAAGTTCGTCCAAACCATATGAAAAACTCTCATTGGGACGAACTTTGGGTTCCGAGCTCTCAAAAACTGAAACGGAGCAACGTTTGGACCATGTGTCGTCCAAACAACTTAAAGAACTCTCATTGGGCCGAACTTTGAATTCCAAACTCTCCAAAACTCAAACCTGAGAAAAGTTTGGACCAAGTTCGTCCAAACCATATGAAAAACTCTCATTGGGACGAACTTTGGGTTCTGAGCTCTCAAAACCTCAAACGGAGCAAAGTTTTTACCATGTATCATCCAAACCACCTAAAGAACTCTCATTGGGCCGAACTTTGAGTTCAAAACTCTCCAAAACTCAAAACGGAGCAAAGTTTGGCCCAAGTTCGTCCAAACCATCTGAAAAACTCTCATTGCGACGAACTTTGGGTTCCGAGCTCTCAAAACCTGAAACGGAGAAAAGTTTTGACCACGTGTCGTCCAAACCACCTAAATAACTCTCATTGGGCCGAAGTTTGAGTTCAAAACTCTCCAAAACTCAAAACGGAGCAAGTTTGGACCAAGTTCGTCCAAACCATATGAAAAACTCTCATTGGGACGAACGTTGGGTTCCGAGCTCTCAAAGCCTTAAACGGAGCAAAGTTTTGACCATGTGTTGTCCAAACCACCTAAAGAACTCTCATTGGGTCGAACTTTGAGTTCCAAACTCTCCAAAATTCAAAACGGAGCAAAGTTTGGACAAAGTTCGTCCAAACCATATGAAAAACTCTCATTGGGACGAACTTTGGGTTCCGAGCTCTCATAACCTGAAACGGAGCAAAGTTTTTACCATGTATCATCCAAACCACCTAAAGAACTCTCATTGGGCCGAACTTTGAGTTCAAAACTCTCCAAAACTCAAAACGGAGTAAAGTTTGGCCCAAGTTCGTCCAAACCATCTGAAAAACTCTCATTGCGACGAACTTTGGGTTCCGAGCTCTCAAAACCTGAAACGGAGCAAAGTTTTGACCACGTGTCGTCCAAACCACCTAAATAACTCTCATTGCGCCGAACTTTGAGTTCCAAACTCTCCAAAACTCAAAACGGATAAAAGTTTGGACCAAGTTCGTCCAAACCATATGAAAAACTCTCATTGGGACGAACTTTGGGTTCCGAGCTCTTAAAAGCTTAAACGGAGCAAAGTTTTGACCATTTGTCGTCCAAACCACCCAAAGAACTCTCTTTGGGCCGAACTTTGAGTTCCAAACTCTCCAAAACTCAAAACGGAGGAAAGTTTGGACCAAGTTCGTCCAAACCACATGAAAAACTCTCATTGGGACGAACTTTGGGTTCCGAGCTCTCAAAACCTGAAACGGAGCAAAGTTTTGATCATGACTCGTCCAAACCACCTAAAGAACTCTCATTGGGCCGAAGTTTAAGTTCAAAACTCCCCAAAACTCAAAACGGAGCAAGTTTGGACCAAGTTCGTCCAAACCATATGAAAAACTCTCATTGGGACGAACATTGGGTTCCGAGCTCTCAAAACCTTAAACGGAGCAAAGTTTTGACCATGTGTTGTCCAAACCACCTAAAGAACTCTCATTGGGCCGAACTTTGAGTTTCAAACTCTCCAAAATTCGAAACGGAGCAAAGTTTGGACCAAGTTCGTCCAAACCATATGAAAATCTCTCATTGGGACGAACTTTGGGTTCCGAGCTCTCAAAAACTGAAACGGAGCAATGTTTGGACCATGTGTCGTCCAAACAACCTAAAGAACTCTCTTTGGGCCGAACTTTGAGTTCCAAACTCTCCAAAACTGAAAACGGAGCAAAGTTTGGACCAAGTTCATCACAACCATATGAAAAACTCTCATTGGGACGAACTTTGGGTTCCAAGCTCTCAAAAACTGAAACGTAGCAATGTTTGGACCATGTGTCGTCCAAACAACCTATAGATCTCTCATTGGGCCGAACTTTGAGTTCCGAACTTTCCAAAACTCAAAACGGAGCAAAGTTTGGACCAAGTTCGTCCAAACCATCTAAAAAACTCTCATCGGGACGAACTTTGGGTTCCGATCTCTCAAAAACTGAAACGGAGCAATGTTTGGACCATGTGTCGTGCAAACAACGTAAAGAACTCTCATTGGGCCGAACTTTGAGTTCCAAACTCTCCAAAACTCAAAACGGAGCAAAGTTTGGACCAAGTTCATCACAACCATATGAAAAACTCTCATTGGGACGAACTTTGGGTTCCAAGCTCTCAAAAACTGAAACGGAGCAACGTTTGGACCATGTGTCGTCCAAACAACCTAAAGATCTCTCATTGGGCCGAACTTTGAGTTCCAAACTTTCCAAAACTCAAAACGGAGCAAAGTTTGGACCAAGTTCTTCCAAACCATCTGAAAAACTCTCATTGGGACGAACTTTGGGTTCCGAGCTCTCAAAAACTGAAACGGAGCAATGTTTGGACCATGTGTCGTCCAAACAACCTAAAGAACTATCATTGGCCCGACCTTTGAGTTCCAAACTCTCCAAAACTCAAAACGGAGCAAAGTTTGGACCAAGTTCGTCCAAACCATATGAAAAACTCTCATTGGGACGAACTTTGGGTTCCGAGCTCTCAAAAACTGAAACGGAGCAATGTTTGGACCATGTGTCGTCCAAACAACTTAAAGAACTCTCATTGGGCCGAACTTTGAATTCCAAACTCTCCAAAACTCAAACCTGAGAAAAGTTTGGACCAAGTTCGTCCAAACCATATGAAAAACTCTCATTGGGACGAACTTTGGGTTCTGAGCTCTCAAAACCTCAAACGGAGCAAAGTTTTTACCATGTATCATCCAAACCACCTAAAGAACTCTCATTGGGCCGAACTTTGAGTTCAAAACTCTCCAAAACTCAAAACGGAGCAAAGTTTGGCCCAAGTTCGTCCAAACCATCTGAAAAACTCTCATTGCGATGAACTTTGGGTTCCGAGCTCTCAAAACCTGAAACGGAGAAAAGTTTTGACCACGTGTCGTCCAAACCACGTAAATAACTCTCATTGGGCCGAAGTTTGAGTTCAAAACTCTCCAAAACTCAAAACGGAGCAAGTTTGGACCAAGTTCGTCCAAACCATATGAAAAACTCTCATTGGGACGAACGTTGGGTTCCGAGCTCTCAAAGCCTTAAACGGAGCAAAGTTTTGACCATGTGTTGTCCAAACCACCTAAAGAACTCTCAATGGGCCGAACTTTGAGTTCCAAACTCTCCAAAATTCAAAACGGAGCAAAGTTTGGACCAAGTTCGTCCAAACCATATGAAAAACTCTCATTGGGACGAACTTTGGGTTCCGAGCTCTCATAACCTGAAACGGAGCAAAGTTTTTACCATGTATCATCCAAACCACCTAAAGAACTCTCATTGGGCCGAACTTTGAGTTCAAAACTCTCCAAAACTCAAAACGGAGTAAAGTTTGGCCCAAGTTCGTCCAAACCATCTGAAAAACTGTCATTGCGACGAACTTTGGGTTCCGAGCTCTCAAAACCTGAAACGGAGCAAAGTTTTGACCACGTGTCGTCCAAACCACCTAAATAACTCTCATTGCGCCGAACTTTGAGTTCCAAACTCTCCAAAACTCAAAACGGATAAAAGTTTGGACCAAGTTCGTCCAAACCATATGAAAAACTCTCATTGGGACGAACTTTGGGTTCCGAGCTCTTAAAAGCTTAAACGGAGCAAAGTTTTGACCATTTGTCGTCCAAACCACCCAAAGAACTCTCTTTGGGCCGAACTTTGAGTTCCAAACTCTCCAAAACTCAAAACGGAGGAAACTTTGGACCAAGTTCGTCCAAACCACATGAAAAACTCTCATTGGGACGAACTTTGGGTTCCGAGCTCTCAAAACCTGAAACGGAGCAAAGTTTTGATCATGACTCGTCCAAACCACCTAAAGAACTCTCATTGGGCCGAAGTTTGAGTTCAAAACTCTCCAAAACTCAAAACGGAGCAAGTTTGGACCAAGTTCGTCCAAACCATATGAAAAACTCTCATTGGGACGAACATTGGGTTCCGAGCTCTCAAAACCTTAAACGGAGCAAAGTTTTGACCATGTGTTGTCCAAACCACCTAAAGAACTCTCATTGGGCCGAACTTTGAGTTTCAAACTCTCCAAAATTCGAAACGGAGCAAAGTTTCGACCAAGTTCGTCCAAACCATATGAAAAACTCTCATTGGGACGAACTTTGGGTTCCGAGCTCTCAAAACCTGAAACGGAGCAAAGTTTTTACCATGTATAATCCAAACCACCTAAAGAACTCTCATTGGGCCGAACTTTTAGTTCCAAACTCTCCAATACTCAAAACGGAGATAAGTTTGGACCAAGTTCGTCCAAACCACATGAAAAACTCTCATTGTGACGAACTTTGGGTTCCGAGCTCTCAAAACCTGAAACGGAGCCAAGTTTTGACCACGTGTCGTCCAAACCACCTAAAGAACTCTCATTGGGCTGAAGTTTGAGTTCAAAACTCTCCAAAACTCAAAACGGAGCAAAGTGTTGACCAAGTTCGTCCAAGCCATCTGAAAAACTCTCATTGCGACGAACTTTGGGTTCCGAGCTCTCAAAACCTGAAATGGAGCAAAGTTTTTACCATGTGTTGTCCAAACCACCTAAATAACTCTCATTGTGCCGAACTTTGAGTTCCAAACTTTCCAAAACTCAAAACGGATAAAAGTTTGGACCAAGTTCGTCCAAACCATATGAAAAACTCTCATTCGGACGAACTTTGGCTTCCAATCTCTTAAAACCTTTAACGGAGCAAAGTTTTGACCATGTGTCGTCGAAACCACCCAAAGAACTCTCTTTGGGCCGAACTTTGAGTTCCAAACTCTCCAAAACTCAAAACGGAGGAAAGTTTGGACCAAGTTCGTCCAAACCACATGAAAAACTCTCATTGGGACGAACTTTGGGTTTCGAGCTCTCAAAACCTCAAACGGAGCAAAGTTTTGATCATGTCTCGTCCAAACCACCTAAAGAACTATCATTGGGCCGAAGTTTGAGTTCAAAACTCTCCAAAACTCAAAACGGAGCAACTCTGGACCAAGTTCGTCCAAACCATACGAAAAACTTTCATTGGGACGAACCTTGGGTTCCGAGCTCTCAAAACCTTAAACGGAGCAAAGTTTTGACCATGTGTCGTCCAAACAACCTAAAGAAATCTCATTGGGCCGAAGTTTGAGTTCAAAACTCTCCAAAACTCAAAACGGAGCAAGTTTGGACCAAGTTCGTCCAAACCATATGAAAAACTCTCATTGGGACGAACTTTGGGTTCCGAGCTCTCAAAACCTCAAACGGAGCAAAGTTTTTACCATGTATCATCCAAACCACCTAAAGAACTCTCATTGGGCCGAACTTTGAGTTCAAAACTCTCCAAAACTCAAAACGGAGCAAAGTTTGGCCCAAGTTCGTCCAAACCATCTGAAAAACTCTCATTGCGACGAACTTTGGGTTCCGAGCTCTCAAAACCTGAAACGGAGCAAAGTTTTGACCACGTGTCGTCCAAACCACCTAAATAACTCTCATTGCGCTGAACTTTGAGTTCCAAGCTCTCCAAAACTGAAAACGGAGAAAAGTTTGGATCAAGTTCGTCCAAACCAGATGAAAAACTTTCATTGGGACGAACTTTGGGTTCCGAGCTCTCAAAACCTTAAACGGAGCAAAGTTTTGACCATGTGTCGTCCAAACCACCTAAACAACTCTCATTGGGCCGAAGTTTGAGTTCAAAACTCTCCAAAACGCAAAACGGAGCAAAGTTTGGACCAAGTTCGTCCAAACCATCTGAAAAACTATCATTGTAACCTCCCAAAGTATAAATGAAGCTCTACTTGATTTAGTTTGAAGTAGCTTGAAGTATGGTTCCATCATTGATGCTTGACTTGCACTAAATGAACTTGACATGTAGTTGAGTTCCTTCAATGCTAGTTGACTTCAATTTGACTTCATTTAATGCAACGTAATTTTGAATATGTTTTTGGCATAACACAAGACATCTTGGTTCATATCATCCTCCCCTTCTTCAAGAGGATTCGTCCTCGAATCTTGTTGTGAGACATTGCTGTAAAAACATGTTAAGAAAAGAAAACACAAAGGACCTCACAACACTTTTTTATGTGCTCACACTCATGAAAATTTAGGCCACTCTTGTTTGCACTCATTTTCACAAATCACTCGGTATAAACTTGCATTCTCATCTCTCAAAATTGGAAGTGGAAAAGCCAAGGTAATTTGCAATTCTTGTAATTGAAAGCATATATCAAACAAGTTGAACCTCTACGAAGGATTCCAAATTAATATTATGAAATGAGAGAATAGATGGATAGAATGTGATATTGAAAATGAATTATATGGAGGATGGAAGACCAAATTTAAAGCCAATGGACAGACTTTAAACAAAGAAGTTACAATTCTGAAACTAATGGTTGGAAAATTCAATGAGCAGAAATGTAACTGTCCATATTTAATGCATAAAAACCAACTCTTGCTTAAATTGAATATGTAACTGATGTAATCAGCAAGTGAAAAGCCATATTAAAACACATTTGATGAATTTATATCAATGCAATTCGGATCTATAAGGCTTTGGAGGCAAAAATGAAATGAACAAAACAAGAACACACATTCTCGGGTATAGCAGTTTTTCCAGAACAGATTGCAAAAGTTCAGACGTTTCACCCTAAAAAAATTTGAATTAGAAATTCATGAAGTAGACAAAGTTGTAGCTTAAACAAAGATCTACAATATCATAGAAGACATTAAGATGAAAAGACCTACGGAAATATGAGTTTTCAGAGCGTTTAGTAAGACTACGAAACTGGACAGATTTAAAAAAATAACCAGAAAAGTAAAAAAAATAAATTCAAGAGAAACACAAAGGAAACATATATCCGATCTTGAACCTAAAGCTCTGATACCAAATGTTGAGAAACCCCCAAGAAATGGATCTAACAACCTTGCTGAAAAACAAGACCTTTAGATCTCAAATCTGAAAACCCCAAAACCGATTTGAAAATCAACCCAAGGAAAGTAAAAAACCGGATTACCTTGTCGATCAAATATCTCAAGGCAAGAAGCTTGCTTGAGATTCGAATCACTCCACAAGCATGATTGATCAAGTCAAGCTTGAATGATTCTCAACATGCAACCTAAACTACATAGAATTGCAAAGAAACTTAGCACTAGGCTAATGGAAAAGCTCAAAGGCTCTTTTTACTACATTTCCAAGTCTTCTTTTTTTTACAAAGGAATTACAGGCATTATATAGCCTTAAAATTGAACCCTAGACCTTCCATGAGGCATTTGAAGAGTTGTAACATTCCAACTTTATGACCATAATCAGCCATTAACTAAATGTAACCTAAAAAGTAAATAAAATGACATGAAATTGAAAATACATTCAAAAGGCACCATAAATCCGAGAATAGGAGTTTTCAATCAGCCAACTTAATGTTTGTAACCTCCCATGTATAAATGAAGCCTCACTTGAAGTATCTTGAAGTCCATGTTCCATAAATGATGCTTTGAGTTGTCTTCAATGAAGCTTGAGTGCATTTAATGCATCACCATTTTTAAGCTTTTCTTTAGGTCTTGGATAGCATGGTAGGATTCATATCATCCTCCCCTTCTTCAAGAGGATTCGTCCTCGAATCTTTTTGTGTGACATTGCTGCAAAAACATGTTAAGAAAACACAAAGGACCTCACAACACTCTTTTATGCGTTCACACTCATGAAAATTTAGGCCATCTAGTTTTCACTCATTTTCACATATCACTCTTTATAGCTCTCTTTCTCACCTCTCAAATTTTGAAATAGGGAAGCCAAGATTGTTTGCAATTGAATGAGTAGTAGCACACTTTGAATATGCAAACTGGCTTAACTATGGAAATATTCCGAATCCAAACATGTAAGAAGATTGACAAGATGTTATGAACGACTAAAGATGCATACAATGCTTTTGTTAAATGGAGTTTAAAGAGTCAAGAATGTAACTCTAAAAACAATGAAGTCCAACGGCTATGTCAGATATTATGAAGTTGAAAATAGCCTTTATAACACAAATGAGTTACAAAAGTAAAACATAAAGAGTTATAACTTCCAATGGCTAAAAATTTAACTTGCTGAAATATAACTGTCAAAATTAATTATGTAACAGCCAACTTTTGCAAATTTCAAACTGTAACAGCTGAGATTGGATGCCTAAGGTAAGATTAAAACACCAAGATCAGATCAAAGAGGGAAAATTTCGGATTTGGCATGTTCTGGAAGCAAAAACAACAAGAACAAATTTAGAACACATGCTCTCGGGTAAAACAGTTTTCCAGAACAGATTACAAAAACGTAGAATTTTCTCCCTCACTAAAGAAGAATTTGAGAATATCATAGAAGACAAAGTTTTAGCTTAGATCTTGATCTAAAATATCATATAGACCTTCCATGAGGCATTTGAAGAGTTGTAACATTCCAACTTTATGACCATAATCAGCCATTAACTAAATGTAACCTAAAAAGTAAAATGTTGTGAATCAAAATTGAACCCTAGACCTTCCATGAGGCATTTGAAGAGTTGTAACATTCCAACTTTATGACCATAATCAGCCATTAACTAAATGTAACCTAAAAAGTAAATAAAATGACATGAAATTGAAAATACATTCAAAAGGCACCATAAATCCGAGAATAGGAGTTTTCAATCAGCCAACTTAATGTTTGTAACCTCCCATGTATAAATGAAGCCTCACTTGAAGTATCTTGAAGTCCATGTTCCATAAATGATGCTTTGAGTTGTCTTCAATGAAGCTTGAGTGCATTTAATGCATCACCATTTTTAAGCTTTTCTTTAGGTCTTGGATAGCATGGTAGGATTCATATCTGAAAACCCCATATGAAATCAAAGTAGCTCTGATACCAACATTTTGGTATCAGAGCTGCTTAGTTTCATAACATTGATAGAATATTTATGTCATTGGCTTTCATTCTGTCCAGAAATATAAAATTCAAAAAAAGTGTCACTTCCGTTTGTCTTTTCGTATTTTCGTCTTCTGCAATCTTGTAGATCTTAATCTGATCTTCAACTTTGTCTTCTATGAGATCTTGAGATTCTGGTTGCTTCATATAGAAAATCCATAATTTTTATAGTATATCTGGAAAAACCGAGAAAACAGAGATTCTGCAAATAATGAGATCTTGAGATTCTTGTTGGTTTTTTTTTGTGTCAAAGTGTGTTGCATCTGAATTTGCTGATAATGACACTCTCATTTGTGTTAAATTTGACCGTTTTCTATTTATTGGTTTCAGTTGCATGTTTAATTTTTTTGAAATTAAACAGTCAATTGCAATAAATTTAGCGGTTACAGTTTTGCACATTTAAATTTCCAGCCACTTAGTGTCAATGCCCATGATCTTTCTCATTTGTGTAACTCCTATTGTTGTAAAGGCTGATTAAAACTCCATAATTCTTAATGTTAGCCTTTAGATATTTATTTGTGAAGAGTTACAATTCAGAGTTTGTTCTTTCCCTCTAGCAATTAATATTCAAATCTGTCCATCATTTTTTTTTTGACTTGTTTCTTATTTGATTTTCGTTTTGCTCCATATTTAAGCTATTTGAATAGATTTTTAAGTTTGTTGTCTAACACTTGATTGCAAACTTGCTCATTGGCTCATGTGATAGAGAACGTGCATTTGCTGAGAGTGTATTTTGATTCGAGTGTATACACGAGTGACTATACCTTTACGAGTGTAAACACGTGAGGGAGTGCTTGTGAGGTCCATTATTATTGTTTTTTACGTTACTTAGTTTTGCAGAAATGTCTCAAGAGGATTTTGCAAGACTTCATCGAAGCATGGAGAAAATGACCATGCAATTTGAGAAATTGGATGCAAGGATCAAATCCGTGGAGAAACAACCAGCCTTTCTTATCCGAAAGGAGAGATCTAATCCAATGCACCATAAGGAGTATTGGGAGGTCAAAGGAAAAGAATATGGTGGAGGTTTCCAAGCTGTCCAACGGAGAAATTCAAGAGACATTCATAAAGTTGATCCCAACTTGCGCATGAAGCCTAAACTTCCTAAATTCTATGGAAGTACAAACTCAAAGGAGTACATTCAATGGGAAAGGCAAGTTGATCATGTCTTTGATTGTTGCACTTTAAGTGAGGAGAAAAAGGTAAAACTTATTGTTTCTCATCTTAGAGATTATGCCATTATTTGGTGGGATAAATTTTTTTTGAGTTCAAGGAACCTTGAACATCCAATAGATTCATGGAATGATTTGAAGCAATTAATGCGGGAGCACTTTGTTCCTAAGCTTTTCTATAACTTGCGGACTTTGAGACAAGGGAGCAAAAATGTGGAGGCTTACTACATGGAGATGCAAAAATTTCTTGATGAACTTGATCTTTATGGGGATGAGATGACTACCATGGCTCGTTTCTTTAGAGGACTTAATAAGGAGATTGCCACCCTACTTGATCTTCAACTTTATGGGGTTTTAGACGAGATGGTACATTTAGCCATAAAGATTGAAAAACATCTCCAAAGGAAGTCTACAGGGTACACTAAACATAAACCAATTTCCATTATTCATTCATCTTTGGAAAATGTTAGTTTACCTATTACAATACAGCCTAATATTGAGGTAGAAAGTGGTGAAATTAAACTTGAAATGCAACCAACACATGTTAATGATTTCTTGTCTAGTAGGCAATTAGATTGCAAAGACTTGTTTGATTGTAACCCTTCTACTATTGTTATACCTACTCATGATGAAGTACATGTTGATGTGTGTGAGTTAGGGAAAAAGGCACAAAAGGCCAAGACAAAAGCATGTGAATTGATTGAAAAAGAATCTTGTGAGACAATGAGTGAAAGAGAAAAGCATGAGATTAGTTTATGGCCTAAAGAGAAAAATGAGAGAAAAGCCAAGAATATGAGTTTGTATGAAACAGTTTGTGAGGTTAAATATGTTTTGTTTTCAAAACAAAATATTTTTGATCTTTTATACAAAGGAACTTGTTTTCTCACCGGTGAGCTCAAACCGTGTTTTTCTAGTGTTTCTCTTGAGTTCTTACAGGAAGCCAAAACAATCATTGAGAAGCTTGATTCAAAGTTCCCTTCTAAAGTCAACAATGGCAACCGACACATGGACATCAATTCCAATGCATTTCTTGAGAGGCAAAACTCCAAATTTGCTTCTAAGTTCATCCATGGCAGCACGCATAAGGTGTTCAAACCGGGTGATTGGGTTTGGAAACACTATTGGGAGGATCCTTATTCTTTTAATAAGAAACCCAAGTGGAGATCCAAAGGCGGTTTACCAATTACATCCCATGACTACAAAATTGCTCTACAAGGCGAGAGAGATGTCAGTTACATTTTCAATGCGGCTGATTTTCGTCCATTTGATGTAGGAGACCCTTTTGATTTGAGGACAAATCCTCTTGAAGAAGGGGAGAATGATATGAATTCTACCAATAAAGAATTCCAATAGAGATGAAGGTATTGATTTCAAATACTTTATGTGTAGAAGAGCTTCAAGATGGAACACGTTAAATGCACTTCGGGTTCATGAAAGCTGCATTTAATGCAAATTAAGCATCAATTGATGGAACTATACTTTAAGCTACTTTGATTTCACAACATTTGGTATCAGAGCTGCTTTGATTCACAACAGTTTGTTTCAACCTCTTTTGCAGGAATTTGAGGACGTGTTCCAAGATGAGATCCCTAAAGGATTACCTCCACTTAGAGGTATTGAACATAAAATAGACTTTATCCCGGGGGCTACAATTCCAAATAGGCCAGCTTATAGAGCAAATCCAACTGAGACAAAGGAAATTCAAAGGCAAGTGGAGGAGCTCATAGAGAAGGGCTATGTACGAGAAAGTTTGAATCCATGTTCTGTACCGGTCATTTTGGTGCCAAAGAAGGATGGAACTTGGCGCATGTGTGTGGACTGCATAGCCATCAATAAAATCAGGGTAAAGTATCATCACCTTATTCCTAGGCTAGATGATATCCTTGATGAATTGCATGGTTCTTGTTTATTTACAAAGATTGATTTGAAATCTGGATATCATCAAATTAGGATGAATGTAGGAGATGAATGGAAAACAGCTTTCAAAAATAAGTTTGGATTGTATGAATGGCTTGTTATGCCTTTTGGGTTAACTAATGCTCCTAGTACATTTATGCGCTTAATGAATCATGTTTTGAGAGAATACTTGGGGAAGTATGTTGTTGTGTATTTTGATGATATTTTGATTTATTCAAAGAATTTGGTTGAGCATGTGGAGCATGTTAGGTCAGTTTTGATTACACTTAGAAAAGAGAGGCTTTATGCTAATTTTAATAAGTGTAGCTTTTGCATGGAAAAGGTTAACTTTCTTGGCTTCATAGTTAGTAAGAATGGAGCAGAAGTAGATGAAGAGAAAGTTAAGGCAATTAGGGATTGGCCAACACCGAAAAATGCAAATGAGGTTAGGAGTTTTCATGGTCTAGCTAGCTTCTATAGAAGGTTTATAAAGGACTTTAGTACCATAGCTGCACCATTGAATGACTTAGTGAAAAAGAATGTTGTATTTGAATGGGGGGAAATGCAAGAGATAGCTTTCAGTGAACTGAAGGAAAAATTAACCAATGCACCATTACTTGTTTTGCCTAACTTTGATAAGACTTTTGAAATTGAGTGTGATGCAAGTGGTTTGGGCATAGGTGCTGTTTTAATGCAAGATGGAAAACCCTTAATGTATTTTAGTGAAAAACTAAATGGGGCAGCATTGGACTATCCTACCTATGATAAAGAATTGTTTGCTTTAGTTCGTACATTGCAGGTATGGCAACACTACCTATGGCCGAGAGAGTTTGTGATCCACACTGATCATGAAAGCTTGAAGCATCTTAAAGCACAAAGCAAGCTGAATCGTAGGCATGCAAAGTGGGTAGAATTTATTGAGACATTTCCCTATGTTATCAAATATAAGCAAGGTAAGGATAATGTCGTGGCTGATGCATTGTCAAGAAGATACAATCTCTTTACTTCTCTTAGTGCAAAAATTCTTGGATTTGAGCATGTTAAGGAGTTATACAAAGATGACCTTGACTTTGGAACTATTTATGCATCTTGTCTTGCTGGGAAAGCCATGGATGATTATTATGTGTTTCATGACTTTTTGTTTAAGAAAAGTAAGCTTTGTGTTCCTAAATGTTCTATAAGAGTTTTGCTTGTGAAAGAAGCCCATGGGGGTGGATTGATGGGGCATTTTGGGATTCATAAAACTTATGATATGTTGCATGAACACTTCTTTTGGCCTAAAATGAAACATGATGTGCATAAGATTTGTAGCCAGTGTTTTAAATGCAAAGAGGCTAAGTCTAGATCACAACCAAATGGATTGTATACTCCCTTGAATGTACCTAATGAACCTTGGACTAATATATCTATGGATTTTGTTCTTGGTTTGCCTCGGACTAAAAAGGCTAAAGATAGTATTTTTGTTGTTGTGGATAGATTTAGTAAAATGGCTCATTTTATAGCATGTTACAAGACGGATGATGCAAAGCATGTGGCTGACTTATTCTTTAGGGAAGTAGTAAGATTACATGGAATTCCTAGAACTATTGTTAGTGATAGGGATGTTAAATTTTTAAGCCACTTTTGGAAGGTGTTGTGGGGAAAGTTGGGTACTAAATTGTTGTTCTCAACTACATGTCATCCTCAAACTGATGGGCAAACCGAGGTAGTTAATAGAACATTGGGCGCTTTGCTTAGGGCTATTATTTCTAAGAATATTAAGTCTTGGGAAGAATGTTTGCCATTAGTTGAGTTTGCATATAATAGAGCAATTCATAGTACAACACATTGTTCTCCTTTTGAGGTTGTTTATGGATTCAATCGACTTACACCTCTTGATTTGCTTCCTATTCCTTCTAATGATTTTGTGAGTGATGCAGCCACAAGTAAGGTCGATTTGATCAAAAACTTGCACAAAGAGGTCAAGGAGAGGATTGAGAAACAGAATTCGAAAGTCGCCTCACGAATTAACAAAGGACGGAAAGAACTCATTTTTCAACCGGGTGATTGGGTTTGGGTGCATTTTCGCAAGGAGCGTTTTCCCTCGAAACGAAAGACAAAGTTACATCCAAGAGGGGATGGTCCTTATCAAGTTCTTGAAAGAATTAACAACAATGCCTACAAGATTGATCTGCCAGGAGAATTTTTAGTAAGTTCTACATTCAATGTTGCTGACTTGAGTCCTTTTGATGTAGGTGACGACTATCCTGATTCGAGGACGAATCCTTTCGAAGAGGGGGAAGATGATAAGAATCATGGTGCTCCACACGTTCCAATTGGACCTATTACACGCGCCAAGGCTAAGAAGCTTCAACAAGCATTCTTCATTCACATTCAAAATTGGTTAGGTTCAGCTCCACATTCATTTCACATGCTGCAAATTAACCCAAGAGAGGACGATGCTGTGAAAGTCAACGTTTGCAAGATTGACGTTGCACCTGCCTTTTGAAGTTTCCTTTGTTATTTCAATTTATCAACTTTTGTTTGTAATTTTTGAACTTTTGGGCTTCCAAAAACGTGGATTCAAGGTTAGATTCATTAGTGGGGAGTTACTTTGTAGGCCAATTATGGTCATGAATGCTTTGTAGGTTTTACTTTTGGGATTTGAAAGGTTGGTGGTTTAATTCACACAAAGGCTATAAAAAGCCTCATTCTAGCATGTAAAATTCAGACTAAGATGAATGAAGTATGACCTCTCATATTTGAGACTTTTTCTTAGAAATACCTTTTCTAGGATTCTTGCAATTCTTGTGATAGATTGCATGTTGAGCCATTCAATCCGGCCTTGATCAAGTTTGATTGTGGAATGACTACAACTAGAACAAGATTTCCAATCTTGCTTCTAGATCATTGATCATAAGAGGTAATCAATTGAGCCTTTTCTCTTGGTTGGTTCTAATTTGTGTAAGGAGGTGTTAATCTCTTTGTTTCAAGGGTTCTTGCTCCACAAAAGCTTGGATCTTTGGGCTGAGAATTAGGGTTGCCTTATCATTTGGTCAAACTACTTGTGGAGTGATTCGAATCTCGAGTTTAGAAACGAGTTTTCTCTACTCTTGATCTTGATCATCAAGGTAAATCCGTTTCTATCTTCTTCCTTGGGATGAAATCATCTTGGTTTTGGGGTCTTTGATATTGAGTTCTATGGGTCTTGTTTGCTAGCAAGGTTTTTAGATCCAATCATCAAGGGTTTCTTATCATTTGGTATCAGAGCTTTAAGCTCTAGATCGGATATATGTTTCCGTTGTCGCATTTTTTTTTCTTGTACTTCATTTTGATTTTTTTTCTCACTGTTCATGTTCTTGCATTATGTCCAGAAATATAAAATTGAAACAAAGTGTCACTTCCATTTATCGTTTCATATTGTTGTCTTCTGCAATCTTATAGATCTTCTTCTGATCTACAACTTTGTCTTCTATGAGATCTTGTGATTCGGGTTGCTTCATATAGAAAATTCGTCATTTTGATAGTATATCTGGAAAAATCGAGAAAACCGAGATTATGCAAATTGTTGTTGTTCTTGTTGGTTTTTTTGTGTCAAAGTGTGTTGGATCTGAGTTTGCTGGTAATGACACTCTCATTTGTGTTAAATTTGACCATTTGCTATTTATTGGTTTCAGTTGCATGTTTAATTTTTTGAAGCTAAACAGCCAATTGCAATAAATTTAGCGGTTACAGTTTTGCACATTTAAATTTCCAGCCACTCTCCATCACTGTAATAGAAGGCTCCTCAAGATGGCCCCAGATGCGATTAACCAATCGAGATAAGACGGGGAAAGGAACTCGAGAGTCCACAAATTGGCCCACAAGTGAGCACTGCCACAATTTAATCCCCTCATTCACAATATCCTCAGAAGGCACCACCACCCGACGACCATTTACCACCTTAGGTGGAACAAATTGAAGCTTGGATGTAGAAGAAGAATTTGGCGCCCCAAATAATGCTGCCCAAGACCTTACCTCACCCTTATTAGACACAAGCCCACTTGGCCCACTAGTAACAGCCCCAATCGGCCCCATACCCACTTGCTTCACGGAGTGAAAAACACTTGCGGAAGCTGACCCCCCATCCTTAGAAAGCCCACTAGGCCCAATCGGAACCTTACCATGCTCCACGGAATGAGCACCCAAACCACTATTCACGCCCTCACCCTTACTAGATTCAACCTTAGAAAGCCCAGGCCCAATCAGACCCTTACCATGCTCCACGGGTTGAAGATCCAAACCCGATCCAACCTGCCCACCCTGATCCACCAAACCGCCCCTCACCCGAGCATGCACCACGTTTGCCCTAGCCACAGCTTGCACGAAAGACCGATCCCCAGCTCCCTTCTTCTCCAACGGCGGCAACAAAATCGAAGAAGAACCAGACGTCTTCTTCTCCACCGTCGGAAGCCTAGCCGAAGAAGAAACCAGACTCACCGAATCAGACTTGCCGTCGACCATCACCTTCAACTGATCTGCCAACAGACTCGACCCCTTGTCCACTGGAGCTTTGCCCGACTGTACCTTCTCCACGATCGTAGAAGACCCAGCAGCCCTATCGATCACCGGCGAAAACCCATCATCTCCATCTGCCTTTGCTTGCGCTCTCACAGCTACTCGCAGATCAGATAAGAGAACCTTCCCCTTCGATGGAGAACGTTTCTTCCCCATCCCTCAGCTGACAATGAAAACCCCCACTCAGTCGCCCACCGCTTAAGAACCACTAAAAACAAAAATCTACCCACCGCCAAACAAGCGGTCCAATAACACACCAGCACTAACGTATCTTCGCACAAACGCCACTGCTTCAGGCAAAAACCATCGATCAACAGCACACAGCAATAATCGCACATCCAAAGGAACACGTTCGGAACCGTCAATTCGACTCCACACAGCAATCACACGGCAACAGCAAACATCACCCAATCGGATCCATGCAAACCCATGCAAGAGCCTGCGAAACCCACCCACAAAAAGCAAGAACGGTGGCTACGCCGCCTTGCCGGGCCAGCCCCCCTCAAACTCGTCGCCCAATTTCGCCAAGGAGAGAGAACAGAGAAAACCAGCCCTAAAAAAAAAATTTTGAAAATCCCTCTACCTCACATGTTGTCACAAAAGTTTGGGCGGTTAAATAACAGTAAACTGCGTATATGCAGGATCGAACCCCCACCATGGAAAAAATTTGGGCGGTTAAATAAACAGTAAACTGCATATATGCAGGATCGAACCCCCACCATGGAAAAATTTGGGCGGTTAAATAAACAGTAAACTGCGTATATGCAGGATCGAACCCCCACCATGGAGCAGAAAAATTTGGGCGGTTAAATAAACATTAAAGCAGCGTATATGCAGGATCGGATCAAACATTAAAAATTTGGTCATGTGATTGGATTTTGGCAAATGGTCCATGGCATATTGGAGGTAAGCCTCTTCTTCTTCGTAAGTGGTTTCCAGGAATTGTTCCTCAAACCTTCTCTTTTGATAGTGTGCCTATTTGGGTGAAGTTGTCAAATTTGCCGCTTGAGTTATGGACAGCGAGTGGGATAAGCGTGGTGGCTAGTGCTATTGGTAGGCCAGTGTGCCTTGATAAGGCGATGGAGGAGCGACGTAGGTTGTCTTTTGCAAGGGTGTGTGTAGAAATTGAGCCGAAAGATGAATTACCTAGCTCGGTGGATGTTTGTGTGAGGGGAACAAATTTTGTTATTCCAGTTGAGTATGCATGGATACCTAGAAGATGCTCCCATTGTTGTGTGTTTGGGCACTCGTTTTGTGCGAATAGGCCTCAGCGGGGCCATGTGGTGTCTGGCGTTCAGCCCTCACCTCCTAGTCCAAAGAGGCCTGTGGCAGAGGTTTCACGTATTTCTCAGGGTTCTAGCCTAGTGGGGACGGATGTTCAGGCCTCATCTCCGAGCTCGATGAGGTCTATGGCAGAGGGTTCGCAGTTGGTTACTCCCTAGCCCAGTGGGGCCCAAGGGTCAAGCTGGTTCCTGTGAGAGGATTGACGGGAAGACCTTGGCCCTCCCAGAGGTTCCCGATCCTCCCCCATTAGCTATGGTGACTCCTAAGTCAAACTTCATTACGTATGAGCGTGCTCCTCAGTTCAGTGTTGATTCCTTATGGGGCAAGGGAGGCTTCCCTTCGCCTTGAGTCATGATAGGTTTAGTGTGTCTACCCTGCTCGGGGTGTGAGCTTTGTCGTTTCCTTGCACGGTGTGTGAGCTTGGTTTTTTGGCGTGCGTGGTAGTCTTTTATTGTCTCCCTTGCTCGGGGTGTGAGCTTGTTTGCTCTTGCCCTTCTTGGGGTGAGAGGTTTGTTTTTTCCTAATGGTCTGTTTGAGTTTTTCTTCCCTGCTCGGGGTGTGAGCTTAGTTTCAATTGTGCCCTGGCCTCGGGCTATGAGGTCCACTTTTTGCATAGTTATATACATCTACCTTTGCAAAAAAAATTTCCAGCCACTTGGTGTCAATGCCCATGATCTTTCTCATTTGTGTAACTTCTATAGTAAAGGCTGATTAAAACTCCATAATTCTTAATGTTAGCCTTTAGATATTTATTTGTGAAGAGTTACAATTCAGAGTTTGTTCTTTCCATCTAGCAATTACTATTCAAATCTGTCCATCATTCTTTCTTGACTTGTTTCTTATTTGATTTTCGTTTTGCTCCATATTTAAGCTATTTGAATAGATTTTTAAGTGTGTTGTCTAACACTTGATTGCAAGATTGCAAACTTGCTCATTGGCTCATGTGATAGAGAACGTGCATTTGCTGAGAGTGTGTTTTGATTCGAGTGTATATACGAGTGACTATACCTTTACGAGTGTAAACACGCGAGGGAGTGCTTGTGAGGTCCATTATTTTGTTTTGTTACGTTACTTAGTTTTGCAGAAATGTCTCTAGAGGATTTTGCAAGACTTCACCGAAGCATGGAGCAAATGACCATGCAATTTGAGAAATTGGATGCAAGGATCAAATTCGTGGAGAAACAACCAGCCTATCTTATGCGGAAGGAGAGATCTAATCCAATGCACCATAAGGAGTATTGGGAGGTCAAAGGGAAAGAATATGGTGGAGGTTTTCAAGCTGTCCAACGGAGAGATTCAAGAGACATTCATAAAGTTGATCCCAACTTGCGCATGAAGCCTAAACTTCCTAAATTCTATGGAAGTACAAACTCGAAGGAGTACATTGAATGGGAAAGGCAAGTTGATCATGTCTTTGATTGTTGCACTTTAAGTGAGGAGAAAAAGGTAAAACTTATTGTTTCTCATCTTAGAGATTATGCCATTACTTGGTGGGATAAATTGTTTTTGGGTAGGAGGAACCTTGAACATCCAATAGATTCATGGAATGTTTTCAAGCAATTAATGCGGGAGCACTTTGTTCCTAAGTTTTCCCATAACTTGAGAACTTTGAGACAAGGGAGCAAAAGCGTGGAGGCTTACTACATTGAGATGCAAACATTGCTTGCGGAACTTGATCTTTATGAGGATGAGATGACTACCATGGCTCGTTTCTTTAGAGGACTTAATAAGGAGATTGCCACCCTACTTGATCTTCAACTTTATGGGGATTTAGACGAGATGGTGAACTTAGCCATAAAGATTGAAAAACATCTCCAAAGGAAGTCTATAAGGTACACTAAACCTAAACCAATTTCCAATATTCATTCATCTTTGGAAAAGGTTAGTTTACCTATTAAAATACAGCCTAATATTGAGGTAGAAAGTGGTGAAATTAAAATTGAAATGCAACCAACACATGTTAATGATTTCTTGTGTAGTAGGCAATTAGATTGCAAAGACTTGTTTGATTGTAACCCTTCTACTATTGTTATACCTACTCATGATGAAGTACATGTTGATGTGTGTGAGTTAGGGAAAAAGGCACAAAAGACCAAGATAAAAGCATGTGAATTGATTGAAAAAGAATCTTGTGAGAAAATGAGTGAAAGAGAAAAGCATGAGATTAGTTTATGGCCTAAAGAGAAAAATGAGAGAAAAGCCAAGAATATGAGTTTGTGTGAAACAGTTTGTGAGGTTAAAACTGTTTTGTTTTAAAAAAATATATATTTTTTATCTTTTATACAGAGGAACTTGTTTTCTCACCGGTGAGCTCAAACCATGTTTTTCTAGTGTTTCTTTTGAGTTCTTACAGGAAGCCAAACACTCATTGAGAAGCTTGATTCAAAGTTCCCTTCTAAAGTCAACAATGGCAACCAGCACATGGACATCAATGCCAATGCATTTCTTCAGAGGCAAAACTCCAAATTTGCTTCTAAGTTCATCCATGGGAGCACGCATAAGGTGTTCAAACCGGGTGATTGGGTTTGGAAACACTATTGGAAGGATCCTTGTTCTTTTCATAAGAAACCCAAGTGGAGATCCAAAGGCGGTTTACCAATCACATCCCATGACTGCAAGATTGCTCTACAAGGCGAGAGAGATGTCAGTTACATTTTCAATGCCGTTGATTTTCGTCCATTTGATGTAGGAAACCCTTTTGATTTGAGGACAAATCCTCTTGAAGAAGAGAAGAATGATATGAATTCTACCAATAAAGAATTCAAATAGAGTTGAAGGTGTTGATTTTCAGTTACTTTATGTGTAGAAGAGCTTCAAGATGGAACGCATTAAATGCACTCCGGGTTCATGAAAATTGCATTTAATGCAAATCAAGCATCAATTGATGGAACTATACTTTAAGCTACTTCAAAGGGAAGCTTAATTAATTCATGGAATGTTACACACAAAATGAAGGTTGACCAAGACTTCAATTCTCGGATTTATGGAGTCCATTATGTAATTTTTCAGTTTTTGAGTCTTTTCAATGTTACTTAGGTTACTTTTGTTAGTGACTCTTAATACATTAAAGTTAGGAAGGTTACATACTTTAAGGTGACCTAGTGGCTGAATTTAGGTTATATTTTGGAGGCTATAAAAAGCCATCTTTGATGTAACACAAACCAGATTTGTTTTGATCATGTTTCAATGAAATTGAGTCTTTTGAGCCTAAAGGCCATGAGCAACTTTCTTTGCATATCTTGTGTTTAGATTTGCATGCTAGGATCATTCAAGTAGCTTTGGTAAAACTACTTGTGCAGTGATTCGAATCTCGAGTTTAGAAACGAGTTTTCTCTACTCTTGATCTTGATCATCAAGGTAAATCCGTTTCTATCTTCTTACTTGAGATGAAATCATCTTGGTTTTGGGGTTTTTGATATTGAGTTCTATGGGTCTTGTTTGCTAGCAAGGTTTTTAGATCCAATCATCAAGGGTTTCTTATCACATGGTCCAAACTTTGCCCCGTTTCAGTTTTTGAGAGCTCGAAACCCAAAGTTCGTCCCAATGAGAGTTTTTCATATGGTTTCGACGAACTTGGTCCAAAGTTTGCTCCGTTTGAGTTTGGAGAGTTTGGAAATCAAAGTTCGAACCAATGAGAGTTCTTCATGTTGTTTGGACGACACATGGTCAAAACGTTGAGTTTTGGAGAGTTGGGAACTCAAAGTTCGGCCCAATGAGAGTTCTTGAGCTGGTTTGGACGACACATGGTCAAAACTTTGCTCCGTTTCAGTTTTCGAGAGCTCGGAACCGAAAGTTCGTCCCAATGAGAGTTTTTCAGATGGTTTGGACGAACTTGGTCCAAACTTTGCTCCGTTTTGTGTTTTGGAAAGTTTGGAACTCAGACTTCGGCCCAATGAGAGTTCTCTAGGTGGTTTGGACGAGACATGGTTAAAACTTTGCTCCGTTTTAGTTTTTGAGATCTCGGAACCCAAAGTTCGTCCCAATGAGAGTTTTTCATATGGTTTGGACGAACTTGGTCCAATGTTTGCTCCGTTTGAGTTTTGGAGAGTTAGGAACTCAAAGTTCGGCCCAATGACAGTTCTTTAGGTGGTTTGGACGACACATGGTCAAAACTTTTCTCCGTTTCAGTTTTTGAGATCTCAGAACCCAAAGTTCGTCCCAATGAGAGTTTTTCATATGGTTTGGACGAACTTGGTCCAAACTTTGCTCGCTTTTAAGTTTTGGAGAGTTTGGAACTCAAAGTTCGGCCCAAGAGTTCTTTAGGTGCTTTGGACGACACATGGTTGAAACTCTGCTCCGTTTCAGTTTTTTAGAGCTCGGAACCAAAAGTTCGTCCCAATGAGAGTTTTTCATATGGTTTGGACGAACTTGGTTCAAACTTTGGTCCGTTTTTAGTTTTCCAGAGTTTGGAACTCAAAGTTCGGCCCAATGAGAGTTCTTTAGGTGGTTTGGACGACACATGGTCAAAACTTTGCTCCGTTTCAGTTTTTGAGAGCTCGGAACCCAAAGTTCGTCCCAATCATATGGTTTGGACGAACTTGGTCCAAACTTTGCTCCGTTTTGAGGTTTAGAGAGTTTGGATGTCACACCCCCTCCCGGACCACCTGCTAGCTTAGCCCGAAAGATGGCGTGAAGCCAACAGACATCGTCCTCCTCTAACGATACCCGCTGACCCTCCTGAACGTTGAACCTGATAAACATACTAATCATAGATATAAAACATTCTACATGAAACAGAACACAGCGGAATCCCTGAAAAAAAACTTCTAACAAACACAAGGTGCCGCCCTGACATAACTTAGTTCGAATAATAACCTGATATAGATGTCACAACCAAAAACATATACAACTAGGGTTTATACAACCACGACCTCTAGGACTATATTATCCAATCCTTACAAAACATTTACAATATGAACAGACTCAATATACAACTCCACCCACGTACTGGAGCTTGTTCTGGAACTTTCAGCAGACGTTGGCAGTGTATCAGGCACCGGGACCTCGATCTCTACCTGAAAGTGGAAAAACATTTTGAAAGAATGAGCTATGGAGCCCAGTGAGTGACTAACTTTAAAACTCTAAATCCAGAAGTCAAAACACGTGATAAACCTTTAAACGTATAAATATGCTCAATTCAAGCGTTTAACATAAACGTGTAATGAAAAAGGCTTTCTAAAATATCTCGCAAGTTCGTCATTAAAAATCTAGCCAGGCATATCAAGTACATCAAACGTTTTAACTAACATGACCGATCTACGTTGTGTAGGGCACACCCAGTACAACCAACGTTTACTAGTCCTACGATGTAGTGGGGCCCGCCCAGCACTCCCATCGTCTTTGTCGTAGTGGGGCGGGCCTAGCACTCACGACAGCATCGTTGTCACAGAGTACACTCAACATCGACAACGGAATATAACCTGTGTGCACACGGTACCATATAGCCTCGGGCTCAATATCTCAGTCATGTAGTCAATAGAAATCTCAGAAAATCACATGAAAACATTAAAACATGCCTGCTTATCGTTATCTTTCGTAAAACTTAATCTTACTCAGCTTGCCCGTGAAAAACTGAAAACCGTTTAAAAGTACTTGTTAATCCATACTTTACTTTAAAAGATATCGTTTCAGCTACTTTTCATAAAGTCATTAGCCACATGCTCGTATATAAACCTCATTAGAAAATCTGAGCTCAGAACTCATGCTTGAAACTGTTCATAAAAACCATGCATCATTCATAGAAAAGCATGTAAACATCTAAACAGGAACAACCGTTGGAAACCATTTTCGAAATTCATTTTGTCACTCACTGTCTTATCTAGTTCCCCGGTTTGTAGACTCGACTTATTTCCTCTTGGCCTGTCAAATAACCAAAACCGAGCATTAGAACCATAGATAGCTTTGTCTTTCCATGCTCATGAATTTTTAAACAATTGGATTAAGAATCACATTCACATTCTACTTTCCAGATTTTCCAGATTCAATACCCTAACTTCCAACACCCATAACTTCCTCAATACGTAACCAAAATTAATGAAATACACATCAAACTCTTCATTTTCGAACACTCTAAAACTTACCTGAAGAAATGAAAATGAGATTCCCAACCGATTTTCCCAGAATTGCCCCGAACACAGACCACACAGATTCGAGGTTCTCTGCTACCCTTTATCTAACTCCTGAAATTAACCCTACTTAAAGTCATTTTTGGCTCACGAAATCTTCATGAAAGTTGTAGGAAATTGAATAAGCTTTCCAACCATACCAAACATAGCTTCTGATTCGACTTTTACACCCCAGATGGTCAAAACACCAGAGAACACTAGAGATCCTCCTGGTTTGCTCGAAAATCCTGTGCTCTGTTTTCCATTAAAAAATCCATTAACTTCTCATACGATTTAGCTCAAGCTTCCTTCATGAATTTTGTTAGAAAATGAACTAACTTTCAAGAAAATCAAATCTAACCTCTTATTCCCTTCTGTGTAGCTCAAACCGAATAAAAAACCAGAGGTTGACAGTTTTGCACCCAGATTCTGCTATGGCTGGCTTTGCATGAGCTTTTCTTATCTTCTTCAACCTCAAAACCACGAAATTCTTCTTCTCCTTCCTCCTTCACTCTCTCCTTAAAGTTCTCTGAAAGTTGGGTGGAAAAAGATGAGAAATGGGGCTGATAATGGGTGAAGCGGTGGTGGGTGTCTTGCTGTCCATTTCCATTTTCTTTTTTTTTTTTTTGTGTCTTTTCTTTTTCCTTTTCTTTTCTTTTCTTTTCTTCTTTATTACCATTCTTTTCTTTTCTTCTTTTCAATTGGCAAGTCCCAACAACTTAGTCCAACTTCCACTATAGATGACAAGAGAAAATTATCTAAAGAAAGTCTCGGATTTACATTGGAACTCATAGTTCGGCCCAATGAGAGTTCTTTAGCTTGTTTGGACGACACATGGTCCAAACTTTGCTCCGTTTCAGTTTTTGAGAGCTCGGAACCCAAAGTTCGTCCCAATGAGAGTTTTTCATATGGTTTGGACGAACTTGGTCCAAACTTTGCTCCGTTTTGAGTTTTGGAGAGTTTGGAACTCAAACTTCAGCCCAATAAGAGTTCTTTAGGTTGTTTGCACGACACATGGTCCAAACTTTGCTCCGTTTCAGTTTTTGAGAGCTCGGAAACCCAAAGTTCGTCCCAATGAGAGTTTTTCAGATGGTTTGGACGAACTTGGTCCAAACTTTGCTCCGTTTTGAGTTTTGGAGAGTTTGGAACTCAAAGTTCGAACCAATGAGAGTTCTTCAGGTGGTTTTGACGACACGTGGTCAAAACTTTGCTCCGTTTCAGTTTTTGAGAGCTTCGGAACAAAAATGTCACACACCCTCCCGGACCACCTGCTAGCTTAGCCCGAAAGATGGCGTGAAGCCAACGGACATCGTCCTCCTCTAACGATACCCGTTGACCCCCCTGAAACATTGAACCTGATAAACACACTAATCATAGATATAAAATATTCTACATGAAACACAGCACAGCGGAATCCCTGAAAACCATCCAACATACACGAGGTGTCGCCCTGACATAACTCGGTTTGGAGTTACCTGATATAGATATCACAACCAAAAACATATACAACTGGGGTTTACACAACCACGACCTCTAGGACTAAATTATCCAATCCTTACAAAATATTACAATATGGACAGACTCAATATGCAACTCCACCCACGTACTGGAGCTTGATCTAGAACTTTCAGCAGACGTTGGCAGTGTATCAGGCACCGGGAGCTCGATCTCTACCTGAAAAGTGGAAAAACATTTTGAAAGAATGAGCTATGAAGCCCAGTGAGTGACTAACTTTAAAACTCTAAATCCGGAAGTCAAAACACGTGATAAACCTCTAAACGTATAAATATGATCAATCAAAGCGTTTAACATAAACGTGTAAGGATAAAGGCTTTCTAAAACATCTCGCAAGTTCGTCATTCAAAAATCTAGCAAGGCATATTAAGTACATCAAACGTTTTAACTAACATGACCGATCTACGTTGTGTAGGGCACGCCCAGTACAACCAACGTTTACTAGTCCTACGATGTAGTGGGGCCCGCCCAGCACTCCCATCGTCTTTGTCGTAGTGGGGCCCGCCCAGCACTCACGACAGCATCGTTGTCACGGAGTACACTCAACGTCAACAACAGAATATAACCTGTGTGCACACGGTACCATATAGCCTCGAGCTCAATATCTCAGTCATGTAGTCAATAGAAATCTCAAAAAATCACATGAAAACATTAAAACATGCCTGCTTATCGTTATCTTTCGTAAAACTTCAACTTACTCAGCTTGCTCGTGAAAAACTGAAAATCGTTTAAAAGTACTTGCTAATCCATACTTTACTTTAAAAGATATCGTTTCAGCTACTTTTCATAAAGTCATTAGCCACGTGCTCATATATAAACCTCGTTAGAAAATCTAAGCTCAAAACTTATGCTTGAAACCATTCATAGAAATCATATATCATTCATGGAAAAGCATATAAAACGTCTAAACATGAACAACCGTTGGAAACAATTTTCGAAATTCATTTTGTCACTCATCGTCTTATCTAGTTCCCTGGTTTGTAGACTCGACCTATTCCCTCTTGGCCTGTCAAATAACCAAAACCGAGCATTAGAACCATAGATAGCTTTGTCTTTCCATGCTCATGAATTTTTAAACAACTGGATTAAGAATCACATTCACATTCTACTTTCCAGATTTTCCAGATTCTATACCCTAACTTCCAACACCCATAACTTCCTCAATACTTAACAAAAATTAATGTACTATACATCAAACTCTTCATTTTCGAACACTCTAAAACGTACCTGAAGAAATGAAAACGAGATTCCCAGCCAATTTGTCCAGAATTGCCCCGAACACAGACAACACAGATTCGATGTTCTCTGCTATTCTTTATCTTTCTCCTGAAATTAAACCTACTTAAAGTAATTTTTGGCTGACAAAATCTTCATGAAAGTTGTAGGAAATTGAATAAGCTTTCCAACCATACCAAATAGAGCTTCTGATTCAACTTGTACACCCCAGAATGCTCGAAACACCAGAGAAAACCAGACATCCTCCTGCTTTGCTCGAAAATCCCGTGCTCTGTTTTCCATTCCAAAAACCATTAACTTCTCATACGATTTAGCTCAAGCTTCCTTCATGAAATTTGTTAGAAAATTAACTAACTTTCAAGAACATCAAACCTCACCTCTTAGTTCCTTTTGTGTAGCTCAAACCGAATAAAAAACCAGAGGTTGACAGGTTGAACCCAGATTCTGCTATGGCTGGCTTTGCATGAGCTTTTCCTATCTTCTTCAACCTCAAACCACGAAAATATTCTTCTTCTTCCTCCTTCACTCTCTCCCTCAAGTGCTCTGAAATTTTGAGTGGAAAATATTGAGAAATGTGGCTGGAATGAGTTAAATGGTGGTGGACTTTACCGATATAGCACTACCCACCGAAAGTGCTTGTTCCATTCATTTTCCTTTTTTTTTTTTTTTTTACTTCCTTTTTTTATTCTTTTCTTTTATTCTTTTCTTTATTCATTTCCTTTCTTTTCTTTCTTCTTTTATTCTTAAATTAATAACTCCCAACAACTTTAATCCAACTTTCACTTTAGATGACAAGAGAAAATAATCCAAGGGAAGTCTCGGGTTTACAAAAAAGTTACTCCAAATGAGAGTTTTTCAGATGGTTTGGACGAACTTGGTCCAATCTTTGCTTCGTTTTGAGTTTGGGAGAGTTTGGAACTCAAAGTTCGACCCAATGAGAGTTCTTTAGGTTGTTTGGACGACACATGGTCCAAACTTTGCTCCGTTTCAGTTTTTGAGAGCTCGGAACCCAAAGTTCGTCCCAATGAGAGTTTTTCATATGGTTTGGACGAACTTGGTCCAAACTTTGGTCCGTTTTTAGTTTTCCAGAGTTTGGAACTCAAAGTTCGGCCCAATGAGAGTTCTTTAGGTGGTTTGGACACCACATGGTCAAAACTTTGCTCCGTTTCAGTTTTTGAGAGCTCGGAACCCAAAGTTCGTCCCAATGAGAGTTTTTCATATGGTTTGGACGAACTTGATCCAAACTTTGTTCCGTTTTGAGTTTTAGAGAGTTTGGAACTCATAGTTCGGCCCAATGAGAGTTCTTTAGGTTGTTTGGACAACACATGGTCCAAACTTTGCTCCGTTTCACTTTTTGAGAGCTCGGAACCTAAAGTTCGTCCCAGTGAGAGTTTTTCATATGGTTTGGACGAACTTGGTCACCACTTTGGTCCGCTTTTAGTTTTCCAGAGTTTGGAACTCAAAGTTCGGCCCAATGAGAGTTCTTTAGGTGGTTTGGACCACACATGGTCAAAACTTTGCTCCGTTTCAGTTTTTGAGAGCTCGGAACCCAAAGTTCGACCCAATGAGAGTTTTTCATATGGTTTGGACGAACTTGGTCCAAACTTTGCTCCGTTTTGAGTTTTGGAGAGTTTGGAACTCAAAGTTCGTCCCAATCAGAGTTCTTTAGGTGGTTTGGACGACACATGGTCAACACTTTGCTCCGTTTCAGTTTTTGAGAGCTCGGAACCAAAAGTTCGTCCCAATGAGAGTTTTTCAGATAGTTTGGACGAACTTGGTCCAAACTTTGCTCCGTTTTGAGTTTTAGAGAGATTGGAACTCAAAGTTCGAACCAATGAGAGTTCTTCAGGTGGTTTGGACGACACGTTGTCAAAACTTTGCTCCGTTTCAGTTTTTGAGAGCTCAGAACAAAAAGTTCGTCCCAATGAGAGTTTTTCAGATGGTTTGGACGAACTTGGTCCAATCTTTTCTTCGTTTTTAATTTTGGACAGTTTGGAACTCAGAGTTCGACCCAATGAGAGTTCTTAAGGTTGTTTGGACGACACGTGGACCAAACTTTGCTCCATTTCAGTTTTTGAGAGCTCGGAACCCAAAGTTCATCCAAATGATAGTTTTTTTAACGGTTTGGATGAACTTGGTCCAAACTTTGCTCCGTTTTGAGTTTTGGAGAGTTTGGAACTCAAAGTTCGGCCCAATGAGAATTCTTTAGGTGGTTTGGACGACACATGGTCCAAACTTTACTCCGTTTCAGTTTTTTAGAGCTCGGAACCCAAAGTTCGTCCCAATGAGAGTTTTTTATATGGTTTGGACGAACTTGGTCCAAACTTTGCTTCCTTTTGACTTTTGAAGAGTTTGGAACTCAAATTTCGGCCCAATGAGAGTTCTTTAGGTGGTTTTGACGACGCATGGTCAAAACTTTGCTCCGTTTCAGTTTTTGAGAGCTCGGAACCAAAAGTTGGTCCCAATGAAAGTTTTTCATATGGTTTGGACGAACTTGGTCCAAACATTGCTCCGTTTTGAGTTTTGGAGAGTTTGGAACTCAAAGTTTTCCCAATCAGAGTTCTTTTGGTGGTTTGGACGACACATGGTCAACACTTTTCTCTGTTTCGGTTTTTAAGAGCTCGGAACCCAAAGTTTGTCCCAACGTGAGTTTTTCATATGGTTTGAACAAACTTTGTCCAAACTTTGCTCCGTTCTGAGTTTTGGAGAGTTTGGAACTCAAAGTTCAGCCTAATGAGATTTCTTTAGGTTGTTTGGACGAGACATGGTCCAAACTTTGCTCCGTTTCAGTTTTTGATAGCTCGAAACCCAAATTTCGTCCGAACGATAGTTTATCATATGGTTTGGACGAACATGGTCGAAACTTTTCTCCATTTTGAGTTTTGGAGAGTTTGGAACTCAAAGTTCGGCCCAATGAGAGTTCTTTAGGTGGTTTGGACGACACATAGTCAAAACTTTGCTCCGTTTCAGTTTTTGAGAGCTTTGAACCCAAAGTTCGTCCTAATGAGAGATCTTCAGATGGTTTGGACGAACTTGGTCCAAACTTTGCTCCGTTTTGAGTTTTGGAGCGTTTGGAACTCAAAGTTCGACCCAATGAGAGTTCTTAAGATTGTTTGGACGACACATGGTCTAAACTTTGCTCCGTTTCAGTTTTTGAGAGCTCGGAACCCAAAGTTCGTCCTAATGAGAGTTTTTCATATGGTTTGGACGAACTTGGTCCAAAATTTGGTCTGTTTTTAGTTTTCTAGAGTGTGGAACTCAAAGTTCGGCCCAATGAGAGTTCTTTAGGTGGTTTGGACCACACATGGTCAAAACTTTGCTCTGTTTCAGTTTTTGAGAGCTCGGAACCGAAAGTCCGTCCCAATGAGAGTTTTTCATATGGTTTGGACGAACGTGGTCCAAACTTTGGTCCGTTTTGAGTTTTAGAGAGTTTGGAACTCATAGTTCGGCCCAATGAGAGTTCTTTAGGTGGTTTGGACGACACATGGTCCAAACTTTGCTCCGTTTCAGTTTTTGAGATCTCGTGTTATGAAACTCCCAGGAAATGTATCTAACAACCTTGCTGAAAAACAAGACCTTTAGATCTCAAATCTGAAAACCCCAAAACCGATTTGAAAATCAACTCAAGGAAAGTAAAAACCGGATTACCTTGTCGATCAAATATCTCAAGGCAAGAAACTTGCTTGAGATTCGAATCACTCCACAAGCATGATTGATCAAGTCAAGCTTGAATGATTCTCGACATGCAATCTAAACTACATAGAATTGCAAAGAAACTTAGCTCTAGGCTAAAGGAAAAGCTCAAAGGCTTATTTTACTACATTTCCAAGTCTCCTTTTACAATGGAATTACATGGCATTATATAGCCTTAAAATTGAAACCCTAGACCTTCAATGAGGTATATCAAGAGTTGTAACATTCCATCTTTATGACAATAATCAGCCATTAAGTAAATGTAACCTAAAACATTGATAACAAAACTTAAAACTGAAAATTACATAGAAACACGCTTAAATCCGAGAATTGAAAATCCCATCAACAAACTATGTCTTGTAACCTCCCAAAGTATAAATGAAGCCTCACTTGAAGTATCTTGAAGTTCATGTTCCATAAATGACTCTTTGAATTGTCTTCAATGAAGCTTGAGTGCATTTAATGAATCTCCATTTTGAAGCTTTTCTCTAGTTTTGGATAGTATGGTAGGATTCATATCATCCTCCCCTTCTTCAAGAGAATTCGTCCTCGAATTTTGTTTTGTGAATCATTGCTGCAAAAACACTTTAAGAAAACACAAAGAACCTTACAACACTCTCTTACGTTGTTCACACTCATGGAAATTTGGGCCACTTGTGTTTGCACTCATTTTCACAAATCACTCGGTATGAACTCGCATTCTCATCTCTCAATATTGGAAGTGGAAAAGCCAAGATAATTTGCAATTCTTGTAATTGAAAGCATATATCAAACAAGCTAAACCTCTAAGAAGGATTCCAAATTAAAATTATGAAATGAGAGAAATAAATGGACAGAATGTGAGAATATGGAGGATGGAATTCTGTTAATATTGAATACAAGTGTATGGTGCTGAAGGTGATTTATAACACTTTGGAAAGTGGAAGACCGAATTTAAGACCATTGGCTAGACTTTAAACAAAGGAGTTACAATCTGAAACTAATGGCTGGAAAATTCAATGAGCAGAAATGTAACTGTCCATATTTAATGCATAACAGCCAACTCTTGCTTAAATTGAATGTGTAACTGATATAATCAGCAAGTGAAAAGCCATATTAAAACACAATTGATGAATTTATAGCAATGCAATTCGGATCTATAAGGCTTTGGACGCAAAAATGACAAGAACAAAACAAGAACACATATTCTCGGGTATAGCAGTTTTTCCAGAACAGATTTCAAAACTTCAGACGTTTCACCCTCAAGACATTTGAATTAGAAATCCATGAAGAAGGCAAAGTTGTAGCTTAAACAAAGATCTACAATAACATCGAAGACATTAAGATGAAATACCCTTCGGAAATATGAGTTTTTGGAGCATTTAGGCAGACTACGAAGCTGGACAGATTAAAAAAAATAACTAAAGAAAGAGAAACAAATTCAAGAGAAACGCAAAGGAAACATATATCCGATCTTGAGCCTAAAGCTCTGATACCAAATGTTATGAAACTCCCAGGAAATGTATCTAACAACCTTGCTGAAAAACAAGACCTTTAGATCTCAAATCTGAAAACCCCAAAACCGATTTGAAAATCAACCCAAGGAAAGTAAAAACCGGATTACCTTGTCGATCAAATATCTCAAGGCAAGAAACTTGCTTGAGATTCGAATCACTCCACAAGCATGATTGATCAAGTCAAGCTTGAATGATTCTCGACATGCAATCTAAACTACATAGAATTGCAAAGAAACTTAGCTCTAGGCTAAAGGAAAAGCTCAAAGGCTTATTTTACTACATTTCCAAGTCTCCTTTTACAATGGAATTACATGGCATTATATAGCCTTAAAATTGAAACCCTAGACCTTCAATGAGGTATATCAAGAGTTGTAACATTCCATCTTTATGACAATAATCAGCCATTAAGTAAATGTAACCTAAAACATTGATAACAAAACTTAAAACTGAAAATTACATAGAAACACGCTTAAATCCGAGAATTGAAAATCCCATCAACAAACTATGTCTTGTAACCTCCCAAAGTATAAATGAAGCCTCACTTGAAGTATCTTGAAGTTCATGTTCCATAAATGACTCTTTGAATTGTCTTCAATGAAGCTTGAGTGCATTTAATGAATCTCCATTTTGAAGCTTTTCTTTAGTTTTGGATAGTATGGTAGGATTCATATCATCTCGGAACCCAAAGTTCGACCCAATGAGAGTTTTTCAGATGGTTTGGACGAACTTGGTCCAAACATTGCTCCGTTTTGAGTTTTGGAGAGTTTGGAACTTAAAGTTGTCCCAATCAGAGTTCTTTAGGTGGTTTGGACGACACATGGTCAACACTTTTCTCCGTTTCGGTTTTTGAGAGCTCGGAACCCAAAGTTCATCCCAATGTTAGTTTTTCATACTGTTTGAACGAACTTGGTCCAAACTTTGCTCCGTTTTGAGTTTCGAGAGTTTGGAACTCAAAGTTTGGCCCAATGAGATTTCTTTTTTTTTTGCAAAGGTAGATAGATGTATATAACTATGCAAAAAGGAGGACCTCATAGCCCGAGGCCAGGGCACAAATAAACTAAGCTCACACCCCGAGTAGGGAAACAAAATTCAAACATACCAGAAGGAAAACAATAATGACTCACCCCAAAGAAGGGGAGTGCAGAGAAGCTCACACCCCGAGCAGGGGAGAAAAATAAAAGACTACGATGCACGCCAAGAAGCTGACACGCCAAGCAAGAAAACGACAAAGCTCACACCCCGAGTAGGGAACTAACAACCAAATAAACCTATCATGAATAACTCAAGGAGAAGGGAAGCTTCCCTTGCCCAATAAGGAATCAACACTGAACTGAGGAGCACGCTCATACGTAATGTAGTTCGACTGAGGAGTCACCATGGCTAACGGAGGAGGATCGGTAACCTCTGGAGTAACGGCCAAGGTCTTCCCATCAACCCCCTCACGGGAACTGGCATGACCCTTGATCCCTACCGGGCTAGGGACCTGAGTAACTAACTGCGAACCCTTTGCTAGAGGCCTCGTCGGGCTAGGAGGAGAAGGTTGAACACCCGTCCTCATTGGGATAGAGCCCTGAGTAACAATACGCGAAGCCTCTGCCACAGGCCTCTTCGGGCGGTGAGGGCGCCACCCCAATGAGATTTCTTTAGGTTGTTTGGACGACACATGGTCCAAACTTTGCTCCGTTTCAGTTTTTGAGAGCTCGGAACCCAAAGTTCGTCCCAATGAGAGTTTTTCATATGGTTTGGACGAACTTGGTCCAAACTTTGCTCCATTTTGAGTTTTGGAGAGTTTGGAACTCAAAGTTCGGCCCAATGAGAGTTCTTTAGGTGGTTTGGACGACACATGGTCAAAACTTTGCTCCGTTTAAGTTTTTGAGAGCTCGGAACCCAAAGTTCATCCAAATGAGAGTTTTTCAAACAGTTTGGACGAACTTGGTCCAAACTTTGCTCCGTTTTGAGTTTTGGAGAGTTTGGAACTCAAAGTTCTGCCCAATGAGAGTTCTTTAGGTGGTTTGGACGACACATGGTCAAAACTTTGCTCCGTTTCAGTTTTTGAGAGCTCGGAACCCAAAGTTCATGCAAATGAGAGTTTTTCAAAACGGTTTGGATGAACTTGGTCCAAACTTTGCTCCGTTTTTAGTTTTGGAGAGTTTGGATGATAAGCGCCCAATATGCTTGAGTTTACAAAGCTAGAGGTCCTTCTAGGATCCTTGTAAACAGACACAAATAAGACTAACTTACCGAATGATTCCAACCAAGAGTTTAGTTAGAAGATGAATCACTCTTAGATCAAACTTATAATCTATGATGGTCACTCAAAGATCCTAAGACGACTCACTCCAGAATTAGATTGATCAAAACTAATCCAATGAATCGGTTGAACATCAAACCTAAAACAAGATTTGAAAGAAAAGATAACACCAAAAGGGTTGAATAAGCAAAAGCTTTTTAATATTCATAATCTTCAACTTCACTTCAAATGACAAATTACATCCCTATTTATACTAAATGAAAAGACACCATAAAAGGACACAACCCTTCATCTGTGGTCTAAATTCAACCCCTAACTTTTCAAATCCATGCATGAACCTTCATAAATACAAGTTCATGAATTCACAAGATACATAATACATTAAATATGTGAATGAATATGAATTTCTAGATTCATTGTGTCTTTTGGTTGAATAGGTGCCTTTGTGAATCTTGAAAGGATGCAACTTTTCACCATAATAATTGGATTGGGCTTGTTGATCACTTATTTCAAATTCCAATCAGCAACCTCTAAAGCTTGTAATCATCTTGGGTTCTAGTAGCTTGATTAAGACACCTCTGTTCATATCATTGGAACTCAAAGTTCGGCCCAATGAGAGTTCTTTAGGTGGTTTGGACGACACATGGTCCAAACTTTGCTCCGTTTCAGTTTTTGAGAGCTCGGAACCCAAAGTTCGTCCCAATGAGAGTTTTTCAGGTGGTTTGGACGAACTTGGTCCAAACTTTGCTTCGTTTTGAGTTTTGGAGAGTTTGGAATTCAAAGTTCGGCCCAATGTTCTTTAGGTGGTCTTGACGACACATGGTCAAAACTTTGCTCCGTTTCAGTTTTTGAGAGCTCGGAAACCAAGAGTTGGTCCCAATGAAAGTTTTTCATATGGTTTGGACGAACTTGGTCCAAACATTGCTCCGTTTTGAGTTTTGGAGAGTTTGGAACTCAAAGTTGTCCCAATCAGAGTTCTTTAGGTGGTTTGGACGACACATGGTCAACACTTTTGTTCGTTTCGGTTTTTGAGAGCTCGGAACCCAAAGTTCGTCCCAATGTGAGTTTTTCATATGGTTTGAACGAACTTGGTCCAAACTTTGCTCCGTTTTGAGTTTCGAGAGTTACGAACTCAAACTTCGGCCCAATGAGATTTATTTAGGTTGTTTGGACGACACATGGTCCAAACTTTGCTCCGTTTCAGTTTTTGAGAGCTCGGAACCCAAAGTTCGTGCCAATGAGAGTTTTTCATATGGTTTGGACGAACTTGGTCCAAACTTTGCTCCATTTTGAGTTTTGGAGAGTTTGGAACTCAAAGTTCGGCCCAATGAGAGTTCTTTAGGTGGTTTGGACGACACATGGTCAAAACTTTGCTCCGTTTAAGTTTTTGAGAGCTGGGAACCCAAAGTTCGTCCCAATGAGAGTTTTTCATATGGTTTGGACAAACTAAAGGTGTTCATATAACACATGCGGAAGCAATTGAAGATCGAAAGCATTTAAGACATTCAATTTTACTCTTAAAGCATGCATGTTCTAGAAAGGGTAGAAAAGAGAGTAAATGAGTACCAACCTCTTTGATGCTCACTTGTAAGGAACTCCTTGTGATATTATCTTTCTCCAACTTCTCTTGGACAACCTTTAGTGTCTTCCCTACTATTCTCTTGAGCCTAGAAAGACTTGTGGGAGTCTATAGAAGAAAGAAATAGGAAGGGAATGCTTGATGGTATAAGCTTTTGGAAGGAGATGAAATGAGAGAGAATTTGAGGGAGAAAATTTGCAGCATAACACTAAATGAAAGCTTGCTCCTCTTGAATCTAATTCAAGCCCCTTTTATAGACCTCTCCCATGCAAAGACAAGCTTCATGACACTTAGCCACATGGTCAAGATGCAACTCAAAGTGGATTCTAGGTGTCTACTTCACAACACATGCATCTAATGCATGTTTGTGTTGTTTTCCACTATGCATCATCATGCAAGAGTGGAAATGCCACTAAATCCATTATGAATTGAATCCTAATTGTGAATTTTCAGCTTGCAATTCATTTCAATTTCAATTCAAAATTGAAAATGATTTCTAGGCAATTAATTGGGACATTTCCAAGTAATTTTGATATGATTAATCCAATTAATCTTTATCACCTAATGCCATGAATTATATATGATTCCTAATACATATAGTATTTAAAACACTTTTAAATACCTTATCTCTCAATTCCTAATTTAATTCATAATTAAATCATTGTGTCGAACACGTTTTACGATAAAACCCTATTTCCCGTTTTTGAACGATTCAAAAATTCCTATCAATATGTTCTAGGCTTTAATCCGATATGAGCTAGTAGAGGGACCTAATGGACCTATAGATCATGGGCTCCAACGATTCAAGGCTAACCGACTAATCTCATTATCTAAGCTAGCCAACATTCGTTAACTACCGGGACACTCCACTATAGCCCGATAGTTGCACTCCCCTCACTATAGATATATTTCCGTCCACTTGATTTAACCATGTTCAGTAAGTCGTTCCTTCACAGGTTGTTCGTAGCTATAGCTAGGTCAAATAACAGTTTTACCCCTATAGTACTTCTTGTTCCTTAAGTTCCACTAATCCTCTAATGAACAATTGGTTTGTGGTCCAACCATCAAACCTAAGTCCCTCTAGATCCAACGAGAGGGTGGGGCCCCTTGTTCAAGTCCTGGAGTTAGTACTTAAGAGAACAACCTCTCTGCTATCCCTGAATTGGGTAGGAGTGAATTCCGTCTTGCAAAACTATGTCCCCAGCTATCTATTCGATCTCATCCCCAAAATGGTAGGCTTGTTGAGTCGGCGATGCTGGCCACTCTCACCCATGCAGATCAAAGGATAATCTCGTATAGACAGGAGTTCATAGTTAGCTCAGGATTAAGAACGAGTTACCTAGGTCATCTATGAGAAATGGTCAGTTTCTTCAGTAAACGGCGTTATAAAGAGAAAGTGACTTATTTCGTGGTCCTGTCTTATGCAAACTCATTGCATAGGACACTCCCACTCGCATGTCTCCACATGAACGACTTAGGATCTCATCGTTTGTACTTAATACAAAGTGGGCCGCGTCCATAGTGTCACCAGGATAAGACACCCAACCGTATCCTTATACTATAGACTATTTTGACTATAAACTTGAACTTGATCCTACGATATGTCCCTACATATAGTTCAAGTATTCATTTTATAGTCAAGGATCTTAGTTTATTGGATTTAGGTTAATCATTCGTAATTTACATATTTAATAACATCTTTTACTGAATAACCTCAATAACGTCTTTATTGAAAATAGAATATGTTTAATGATTTACAAACTACGAGTTTATAGGACATTAAACCCAACAAACTCCCACTTGGACTAGAAACTCTAGTGGGGTACATGAAGTTAGGTGTGAGAAAAGTATAAAGACAATAAACTAGGGCATCATCCATACCCTTACATTTCTCCCACTTGCCCTAGTCAAACAAAGCTCGTAATCCTAGATTAACTAGGTGACCCTCAAAAACTTTAGCCGTGAGGGGTTTTGTAAACGGGTCAGCCATGTTGTGCTCCGAAGCAATCTGCGTGACGATCACATCTCCTCGTTGCACGATCTCCCTGATGAGATGGTATTTGCGCTCAATATGCTTTCCTCGCTTGTGACTTCGAGGTTCCTTAGAGTTTGCAACTGCACCACTGTTATCACAATAGAGGGTGACAGGCAGTTGCATATTTGGAACAATTTCCAACTCTGTTAGGAATTTTCTTAGCCATACTGCCTCTTTTGCTGCTTCACAGGCGGCTACGTACTCTGCTTCCATGGTAGAGTCAGCAATGCAACCTTGCTTAATACTCCTCCATACTATTGCTCCTCCATTTAGAGTAAACACAGATCCCGATGTTGATTTCCTTGAATCTATATCGGTCTGAAAATCTGAGTCAGTGTATCCTGTAAGGATCAGATCCTTAGCTCCATACACGAGCGTATAATCCCTAGTTCTCCTTAGATACTTAAGGATGTTTTTAACGGCAGTCCAATGCGCATGACCAGGATTGGACTGAAATCTGCTGACAATTCCTACGGCATAACATATGTCGGGTCTGGTACACAACATTGCATACATCAAACTACCAACTGCTGATGCATAGGGAATACGCCTCATTTCCTCAACTTCTTGAGGTGTCTTAGGACTTTGTTCCTTAGACAGGTGAACCCCGTGCCTAAAAGGTAGTAACCCTTTCTTGGAGTTCTGCATCGAATATCGTACCAACATTTTGTCGATATATGATGCTTGAGACAGTGCTAGCGTTTTGTTCTTTCTATTTCTAATGATTTGAATGCCTAGAACAAATTGAGCCTCACCCAAATATTTCATTTGGAATTGAGTCGCTAGCCATTGTTTTACGTCAGTAAGGAATCCTACATTATTTCCAATAAGTAAGATATCATCTACGTATAGAACTAGAAAAGCTATAGTGGATTTGACGATTTTCTTGTAAACACAAGGTTCGTCAATATTCTGTTCAAAGCCATACGTTTTGATCGCAGTGTCAAAACGTATATTCCAGGATCTCGATGCTTATTTTAATCCATAAATGGATCGTTTAAGTTTGCAAACCTTTTGCTCTTCACCCTGGACTATAAATCCCTCTGGTTGAGCCATATAGATAGTCTCTTCAAGATTGCCGTTCAAAAAGGCTGTCTTGACATCCATTTGCCATATTTCATAATCATAGTATGTGGCAATGGATAAGAGTATTCTAATCGACTTAAGCATGGCAACAGGGGAAAAAGTTTCTTCAAAATCGACTCCTTCCTGCTGGGTAAAACCCTTTGCCACAAGTCGAGCCTAGGTTTGAACCTTACCGGCTTGGTCTCGTTTTCTCTTGTAGATCCATTTACAACCAATAGGTTTTACCCCATCCGGCTGCTCCACAAGATCCCAGACTGAATTGAAGTACATTGACTCCATTTCGAGATCCATGGCTTTGATCCACTGGTCCTTATCAACATCATTCATTGCCTGAATAAAGGACAATGGATCCTCTATTCCATCATCAGATATGATGGTTTGAGTTTGATATGAATTCTACCAATAAAGAATTCAAATAGAGTTGAAGGTGTTGATTTTCAGTTACTTTATGTGTAGAAGAGCTTCAAGATGGAATGCGTTAAATGCACTCCGGGTTCATGAAAGTTGCACTTAATGCAAATCAAGCATCAATTGATGGAACTATACTTTAAGCTACTTCAAAGGGAAGCTTAATTAATTCATGGAATGTTACACACAAAATGAAGGTTGACCAAGACTTCAATTCTTGGATTTATGGAGTCCATCATGTAATTTTTCAGTTTTTTGATTCTTTTCAATGTTACATAGGTTACTTTTGTTAGTGGCTCTTTAATACATTAAAGTTAGGAAGGTTACACACTTTAAGGTGACCTAGTGGCTGAATTTAGGTTATATTTTCGAGGCTATAAAAAGCCATCTTTGATGTAACACAAATAAGATTTTGATGATGTTTCAATGAAATTGAGTCTTTTGAGCCTAAAGGCCATGAGCAACTTTCTTTGCATATCTTGTGTTTAGATTTGCATGCTAGGATCATTCAAGTAGCTTTGATCGAACTACTTGTGGAGTGATTCGAATCTCGAGTTTAGAAACGAGTTTTCTCTACTCTTGATCTTGATCATCAAGGTAAATCCGTTTCTATCTTCTTCCTTGGGATGAAATCATCTTGTTTTGGGGGTCTTAGCATTTGAGATCTAGGGGTTTGCATATCTATAAGGGTTCTTAGATCCAATTGGCTCGGGCTGTCATATCATTTGGTATCAGAGCTGCTTTGTCATATCAGAGTTTCTGTTAAACCCATGTAGCGGTCTGGTTGTATTATAACCCTCCCACTACGTCGTGGCTCTCTCACTATTTGAGATGGATGTGTTTGATCAACAACTTTTTATGGACCAGCTTGATCTACAACTTTTGTAGATTCTTTTGTAGTTTTTCTTGAAATCTCATCTAATACTAGTTTACTGCGAGGTCGATGATCTTTTATGTGATCTTCCTCAAGGAAAGTAGCGTTTGTCGATACAATCACTTTATTATCCTGAGGGTCGTAAAATAGACCACCTTTCGTTTCTTTAGGATATCCTACAAACAGGCACAGTTTTGAACGTCGTTCCAATTTCTTTGGGTTTTGTACCAACACATGTGCCGGGCATCCCCAAATTCTGAAGTGACGTAAACTACCTTTACGCCCTTTCCATAGCTCATAAGGTGTTTCAGAAACACTTTTAGAGGGAACCATGTTCAAAATGTATACGGCAGTCTCAACTGCATATCCCCAGAACGAATCAGGCAACTGAGCATAGCTCATCATTGATCGAACCATGTCTAACAAGGTTCAGTTTCTCCTCTCTGATACACCATTTTGTTGTGGTGTAGTAGGGGCTGAGAGTTGGGACGTAATTCCATGCTCTATCAAATAGTCTTGGAATTGTAGGTCCATATATTCTCCACCTCGATCTGATCGTAGTGTTTTAATCGTTTTACCTAAGTGGTTCTCAACCTCGGTCTTGTACTCTTTGAACTTTTCAAGGGCTTCAGACTTGTGATGCATTAGGTAAAGGTAGCCATACCTTGAATAATCATCAATGAAGCCGACGAAGTATTCATACCCTCCTCGTGCTTTGACATTCATAGGACCACAGAGATCCGAATGCACGAGTTCTAAGGGTTCTTTGGCCCTATAACCTTTTTTTGAAAAAGGTCGTTTGGTCATTTTTCCCTCGAGGCAGGACTCACATGGTGGTAACGAGTCATCTTCTAACTGGTTTAGTAGTCCACTCTTTACCAATCTTTCAATCCTATTGCGATTTATGTGGCCTAATCTCAAGTGCCAAAGATAGGTATTAGGAGAAACTTTTCGCCTTTTGTTTTGAGTTTCTGCTACTTTAAACATTTCCGTATTAAAAATAGCTTTAACTTGAATTGGCCTTAACACGTATAAGTTGCTTTCAAGTTTTGCAGAACATATATGCATACCTCTTTTGTTAACAAACATACTTGGTATTCATGTTCAATCAAACAAGAGATAGAAATTAAGTTCCTTTTTATATCGGGTCCCAATGAGAGTTTTGCATATGGTTTGGAAGAACTTGGTCCACACTTTGCTCCGTTTTGTGTTTTGGAGAGTTAGGAAGTCAAAGTTCGGCCCAATGAGAGTTCATTAGGTGGTTTTGACGACACATGGTCAAAACTTTGCTTTGTAATTTTTGAGAGATCGAAACCCACAGTTCGTCCCAATGAGAGTTTTTCAGGTTGTTTGGACGAACTTGGTCCAAACTTTGCTCCGTTTTGAGTTTTGGAGAGTTTGGAACTCAAAGTTCGGCCCAATGAGAGTTCTTTAGGTGGTTTTGACGACCCATGGTCAAAACTTTGCTCCGTTTCTATTTTTGAGAGATCGAAACTCAAAGTTCGTCCCAATGAGAGTTTTGCATATGGTTTGGACGAACTTGGTCCCAACTTTGCTCCGTTTTGAGTTTTGGAGAGTTAGGAACACAAAGTTCGGCCCAATGAGAGTTCTTTAGGTGGTTTGGATGACACATGGTCCAAACATTGCTTCGTTTCAGTTTTTGAGAGCTCGGAACCCAAAGTTCGTCCCAATGAGAGTTTTTCATATGGTTTGCATGAACTTGGTCCAAACTTTGCTCCGTTTTGAGTTTTGGAGAGTTTCGAACTCAAAGTTAGGCCCACTGATAATTCTTTAGGTTGTTATGACGACACATGGTCCAAACTTTGCTCCGTTTCAGTTTTGTAGAGCTCGGAACCAAAAGTTTGTCCCAATGAGAGTTTTTCATATGGTTTGGACGAACTTGGTCCAAACTTTTCTCCGGTTTGAGTTTTGGAGAGTTTGGAATTCAAAGTTCGGCCCAATGAGAGCTCTTTAGGTTTTTTGGACGACACATGGTCCAAACATTGCTTCGTTTCAGTTTTTGAGAGCTCGGAACCCAAAGTTCGTCCCAATGAGAGTTTTTCATATGGTTTGGACGAACTTGGTCAAAACTTTGCTCCGTTTTGGGTTTTGGAGAGTTTGGAACACAAAGTTAGGCCCACTGAGAATTCTTCAGGTTGTTTGGACGACACATGGTCCAAACTTTGCTCCGTTTCAGTTTTTGAGAGCTCGGAACCCAAAGTTCGTCCCAATGAGAGTTTTTCATACCGTTTGGACGAACTTGGTCCAAACTTTGCTCCGGTTTGAGTTTTGGAGAGTTTGGAACTCAAAGTTCGGCCCAATGAGAGTTCTTTAGGTGGTTTTGACGACACATGGTCAAAACTTTGCTCCGTTTAAGTTTTTGACACCTCGGAACCCAAAGTTCGTCCCGATGAGAGTTTTTCATATGGTTTGGATGAACTTGGTCCAAACTTTGCTCCGTTTTGAGTTTTGGAGAGTTTTGAACTCAAAGTTAGGCCCACTGAGAATTCTTTAGGTTGTTATGACGACACATGGTCCAAACTTTGCTCCGTTTCAGTTTTGTAGAGCTCGGAACCAACAGTTCGTCCCAATGTGAGTTTTTCATATGGTCTGGACGAACTTGGTCCAAACTTTTCTCCGGTTTGAGTTTTGGAGAGTTTGGAATTCAAAGTTCAGCCCAATGAGAGTTCTTTAGGTGGTTTGGACGACACATGGTCCAAACATTGCTCCGTTTCAGTTTTTGAGAGCTCGGAACCTAAAGTTCGTCCCAATGAGAGTTTTTCATATCGTTTGGACGAACTTGGTCCAAACTTTGCTCCGGTTTGAGTTTTGGAGAGTTTGGAACTCAAAGTTCGGCCCAATGAGAGTTCTTTAGGTGGTTTTGACGACACATGGTCAAAACTTTGCTCCGTTTAAGTTTTTGACACCTCGGAACCTACAGTTCGTCCCGATGAGAGTTTTTCATATGGTTTGGATGAACTTGGTCCAAACTTTGCTCCGTTTTGAGTTTTGGAGAGTTTTGAACTCAAAGTTAGGCCCACTGAGAATTCTTTAGGTTGTTATGACGACACATGGTCCAAACTTTGCTCCGTTTCAGTTTTGTAGAGCTCGGAACCAACAGTTCGTCCCAATGTGAGTTTTTCATATGGTCTGGACGAACTTGGTCCAAACTTTTCTCCTGTTTGAGTTTTGGAGAGTTTGGAATTCAAAGTTCAGCCCAATGAGAGTTCTTTAGGTGGTTTGGACGACACATGGTCCAAACATTGCTTCGTTTCAGTTTTTGAGAGCTCGGAACCCAAAGTTCGTCCCAATGAGAGTTTTTCATATGGTTTGCATGAACTTGGTCCAAACTTTGCTCCGTTTTGAGTTTTGGAGAGTTTCGAACTCAAAGTTAGGTCCACTGAGAATTCTTTAGGTTGTTATGTCGCCACATGGTCCAAACTTTTCTCCGTTTCAGTTTTGTAGAGCTCAGAACCAAAAGTTCGTCCCAATGAGAGTTTTTCATATGGTTTGGACGAACTTGGTCCAAACTTTTCTCCGGTTTGAGTTTTTGAGAGTTTGGAATTCAAAGTTCGGCCCAATGAGAGTTGTTTAGGTTTTTTGGACGACACATGGTCCAAACATTGCTTCGTTTCAGTTTTTGAGAGCTCGGAACCCAAAGTTCGTCCCAATGAGAGTTTTTCATATGGTTTGGACGAACTTGGTCCCAACTTTGCTCCGTTTTGAGTTTTGGAGAGTTTGGAACACAAAGTTCGGCCCAATGAGAGTACTTTAGGTGGTTTGGACGACACATGGTCAAAACTTTTCTCCGTTTAAGTTTTTGAGACCTCGGAACCCAAAGTTCGTCCCAATGAGAGTTTTTCAGATGGTTTGGACGAACTTGGTCCAAACTTTGCTCCGTTTTAGTTTTGGAGAGTTTCGAACTCAAAGTTAGGCCCACTGAGAATTCTTTAGGTTGTTTGGACGACACATGGTCCAAACTTTGCTCCGTTTCAGTTTTTGAGAGCTCGGAACCCAAAGTTCGTCCCAATGAGAGTTTTTCATATCGTTTGGACGAACTTGGTCCAAACTTTGCTCCGGTTTGAGTTTTGGAGAGTTTGGAACTCAAAGTTCGGCCCAATGAGAGTTCTTTAGGTGGTTTTGACGACACATGGTCAAAACTTTGCTCCGTTTAAGTTTTTGACACCTCGGAACCCAAAGTTCGTCCCGATGAGAGTTTTTCATATGGTTTGGATGAACTTGGTCCAAACTTTGCTCCGTTTTGAGTTTTGGAGAGTTTTGAACTCAAAGTTAGGCCCACTGAGAATTCTTTTGGTTGTTATGACGACACATGGTCCAAACTTTGCTCCGTTTCAGTTTTGTAGAGCTCGGAACCAACAGTTCGTCCCAATGTGAGTTTTTCATATGGTCTGGACGAACTTGGTCCAAACTTTTCTCCGGTTTGAGTTTTGGAGAGTTTGGAATTCAAAGTTCAGCCCAATGAGAGTTCTTTAGGTGGTTTGGACGACACATGGTCCAAACATTGCTTCGTTTCAGTTTTTGAGAGCTCGGAACCCAAAGTTCGTCCCAATGAGAGTTTTTCATATGGTTGGCATGAACTTGGTCCAAACTTTGCTCCGTTTTGAGTTTTGGAGAGTTTCGAACTCAAAGTTAGGCCCACTGAGAATTCTTTAGGTTGTTATGTCGCCACATGGTCCAAACTTTTCTCCGTTTCAGTTTTGTAGAGCTCAGAACCAAAAGTTCGTCCCAATGAGAGTTTTTCATATGGTTTGGACGAACTTGGTCCAAACTTTTCTCCGGTTTGAGTTTTGGAGAGTTTGGAATTCAAAGTTCGGCCCAATGAGAGTTCTTTAGGTTTTTTGGACGACACATGGTCCAAACATTGCTTCGTTTCAGTTTTTGAGAGCTCGGAACCCAAAGTTCGTCCCAATGAGAGTTTTTCATATGGTTTGGACGAACTTGGTCCCAACTTTGCTCCGTTTTGAGTTTTGGAGAGTTTGGAACACAAAGTTCGGCCCAATGAGAGTACTTTAGGTGGTTTGGACGACACATGGTCAAAACTTTTCTCCGTTTAAGTTTTTGAGACCTCGGAACCCAAAGTTCGTCCCAATGAGAGTTTTTCAGATGGTTTGGACGAACTTGGTCCAAACTTTGCTCCGTTTTTAGTTTTGGAGAGTTTCGAACTCAAAGTTAGGCCCACTGAGAATTCTTTAGGTTGTTTGGACGACACATGGTCCAAACTTTGCTCCGTTTCAGTTTTTGAGAGCTCGGAACCCAAAGTTCGTCCCAATGAGAGTTTTTCATATCGTTTGGACGAACTTGGTCCAAACTTTGCTCCGGTTTGAGTTTTGGAGAGTTTGGAACTCAAAGTTCGGCCCAATGAGAGTTCTTTAGGTGGTTTTGACGACACATGGTCAAAACTTTGCTCCGTTTAAGTTTTTGACACCTCGGAACCCAAAGTTCGTCCCGATGAGAGTTTTTCATATGGTTTGGATGAACTTGGTCCAAACTTTGCTCCGTTTTGAGTTTTGGAGAGTTTCGAACTCAAAGTTAGGCCCACTGAGAATTCTTTAGGTTGTTATGTCGACACATGGTCCAAACTTTTCTCCGTTTCAGTTTTGTAGAGCTCAGAACCAAAAGTTCGTCCCAATGAGAGTTTTTCATATGGTTTGGACGAACTTGGTCCAAACTTTTCTCCGGTTTGAGTTTTGGAGAGTTTGGAATTCAAAGTTCGGCCCAATGAGAGTTCTTTAGGTTTTTTGGACGACACATGGTCCAAACATTGCTTCGTTTCAGTTTTTGAGAGCTCGGAACCCAAAGTTCGTCCCAATGAGAGTTTTTCATATGGTTTGGACGAACTTGGTCCAAACTTTGCTCCGTTTTGAGTTTTGGAGAGTTTGGAACACAAAGTTCGGCCCAATGAGAGTTCTTTAGGTGGTTTGGACGACATGTCACACCCCCTCCCGGACCACCTGCTAGCTTAGCCCGAAAGACGGCGTGAAGCCAACAGACATCGTCACCTTTAACGATCCCTGTTTACCCTACTGAAACGTTGAACCTGATAAACATACTAATCATAAAAATAAAACATTCTATATGAAACACCACACAGCGGAATCCACGGAAACCTTTCAACATACACATGGTGCAGCCCTGACATAACCTGGTTTTGAAAGTAACCTGATATAGATATCACGACCAAAACATATACAACTAGGGTTATACATCCACGACCTCTAGGACGATATTATACAACCCTTACAAAACATTTACAATATGAACGGACCCAATATACAACTCCAACCACGTACTGGAGCTTGTTCTGGAACTTTCAGCAGACGTTGGCAGTGTATCAGGCACCGGGAGCTCGATCTCTACCTGAAAAGTGGAAAACATTTTGAAAGAATGAGCTACGAAGCCCAGTGAGTGACTAATTTTAAAACTCTAAATCTGGAAGTCAAAACACATGATAAACCTTTAAACGTATAAATATGCTCAATCAAAGCGTTTAACATAAACGTGTAATGAAAAAGGCTTTCTAAAATATCTCGCAAGTTCGTCATTAAAAATCTAGCAAGGCATATCAAGTACATCAAACGTTTTAACTAACATGACCGATCTACGTTGTGTAGGGCACGCCCAATACAACCAACGTTTCTAGTCCTACGATGTAGTGGGGCCCGCCCATCACTCCCATCGTCTTTGTCGTAGTGGGGCCCGCCCAGCACTCACGACAGCATCGTTGTCATGGAGTACACTCAACGTCAACAACGGAATATAACCTGTGTGCACACGGTGCCATATAGCCTCGGGCTCAATATCTTAGTCATGTAGTCAATAGAAATCTCAGAAAATCACATGAAAACATTAAAACATGCCTACTTATCGCTATCTTTCGTAAAACTTAAGCTTACTCAGCTTGCTCATGAAAAACTGGAAATCGTTTAAAAGTACTTGCTAATCCATACTTTGCTTTAAAAGACATCGTTTCAGCTACTTTTCATAAAGTCATTAGACACGTGCTCGTATATAAACCTCATTAGAAAATCTGAGCTCAAAACTCATGCTTGAAACCGTTAATAAAAACCATGTATCATTCATAGGAAAGCATGTAAAACATATAATCATGAACAACCGTTTAAGAACATTTTCGAAATTCATTTTGTCACTCACAGTCTTATCTAGTTCCCCGGTTTGTAGACTCGGCCTATTTCCTCTTGGCCTGTCAAATAACCAAAACCGAGCATTAGAACCATAGATAGCTTTGTCTTTCCATGCTCATGAATTTTCTAAACAATTGGATTAAGAATCACATTACATCCTACTTTCAAGATTTCCAGATTCTATACCCTAACTTCCAACACCCATAACTTCCTCAATACTTAACCAAAATTAATGTACTACACATAAAACTCTTCATTTTAGAACACTCTACAACTTACATGAAGAAATGAAAACGAGATTCCCAACCGATTTGTCCAGAATTGCCCCGAACACAGACAATACAGAATTCGAGGTTCTCTACTACTCTTTATCTATCTCCTGCAATTAACCCTACTTAAAGTCATTTTTGGCTCACACAATATTCATGAAAGATGTAGGAAATTGAATAAGCTTTCCAACCATACCCAATAGAGCTTCTGATTCGACTTGTGCACTCCAGAATACTCAAAACATCAGAGAACACCAGAGATCCTCCTGGTTTGCTCGAAAATCCTGTGTTCTGTTTTCCATTCAAAAAACCATTAACTTCTCATACGATTTAGCTCAAGCTTCCTTCATGAAATTTGTTAGAAAATGAACTAACTTTCAAGAAAATCAAACCTCACCTCTTAGTTCCTTCTGTGTAGCTCAAACCGAACAAAAAACCAGAGGTTGACAGTTTTGCACCCAGATTCTGCTATGGCTGGCTTTGCATGAACTTTTCCCTATCTTCTTCAACCTCAAACCACGAAATTCTTCTTCTTCTTCTTCCTTCACTCTCTACCTCAAGTGCTCTGTAACTCTTGGAATGAAAAATGATAAGAAATGGGCTGGTAGTGGGCTAAAAATGGGTGAAGCGGTGGTGGAAGCTTTGCTGTCCATTCCCATTTTCTTTCTTTTCCTTTTTCTTCTCTTTTTTTCTTTTTTTCTTGCTTTGCTGATTTCTTTTCTTTTTTTTTTTTTTCCTCTTTCCTTTTCCTTTTCCATTTATTTTCTTTTCTTTCTTCTTTTAACTTAGTAATCCCAACAACTTAAACCAACAATAGATGATAAGAGAAAATTATCTAAGGGAAAGTCTCGGGTTTACACGACACATGGTCAAAACTTTTCTCCGTTTAAGTTTTTGAGACCTCGGAACCCAAAGTTCGTCCCAATGAGAGTTTTTCAGATGGTTTGGACGAACTTGGTCCAAACTTTGCTCCGTTTTGAGTTTTGGAGAGTTTCGAACTCAAAGTTAGGCCCACTGAGAATTCTTTAGGTTGTTTGGACGACACATGGTCCAAACTTTGCTCCGTTTCAGTTTTTGAGAGCTCGGAACCCAAAGTTCGTCCCAATGAGAGTTTTTCATATCGTTTGGACGAACTTGGTCCAAACTTTGCTCCGGTTTGAGTTTTGGAGAGTTTGGAACTCAAAGTTCGGCCCAATGAGAGTTCTTTAGGTGGTTTTGACGACACATGGTCAAAACTTTGCTCCGTTTAAGTTTTTGACACCTCGGAACCCAAAGTTCGTCCCAATGAGAGTTTTTCATATGGTTTGGATGAACATGGTCCAAACTTTGCTCCGTTTTGAGTTTTGGAGAGTTTCGAACTCAAAGTTAGGCCCACTGAGAATTCTTTAGGTTGTTATGACGACACATGCTCCAAACTTTGCTCCGTTTCAGTTTTGTAGAACTCGGAACCAAAAGTTCGTCCCAATGAGAGTTTTTCATATGGTATGGACGAACTTGGTCCAAACTTTGCTCCGGTTTGAGTTTTGGAGAGTTTGGAATTAAAAGTTCGGCCCAATGAGAGTTCTTTAGGTTTTTTGGACGACACATGGTCCAAACATTGCTTCGTTTCAGTTTTTGAGAGCTCGGAACCCAAAGTTCGTCCCGGTGAGAGTTTTTCATATGGTTTGCATGAACTTGGTCCAAACTTTGCTCCGTTTTGAGTTTTGGAAAGTTTCGAACTCAAAGTTAGGCCCACTGAGAATTCTTTAGGTTGGTATGACGACACATGGTCCAAACTTTGCTCCGTTTCAGTTTTGTAGAGCTCGGAACCAAAAGTTCGTCCCAATGAGAGTTTTTCATATGGTTTGGACGAACTTGGTCAAAATTTTGCTCCGTTTTGAGTTTTGGAGAGTTTCGAACTCAAAGTTAGGTCCACTGAGAATTCTTTAGGTTGTTTGGACGACACATGGTCCAAACATTGCTCCGTTTCAGTTTTTGAGAGCTCGGAACCCAAAGTTCTTCCCAATGAGAGGTTTTCATATGGTTTGGACGAACTTGGTCCAAACTTTGCTCCGTTTTGAGTTTTGGGGAGGTTGGAACACAAAGTTCGGCCCAATGAGAGTTCTTTAGGTGGTTTGGACGACACATGATCAAAACTTTTCTCCGTTTCAGTTTTTGAGAGCTCGAAACTCAAACTTCGTCATAATGAGATTTTTTCAGATGGTTTCGATGAACTTGGTCCAAACTTTGCTCCGTTTTGAGTTTTGGAGAGTTTGGAACTCAAAGTTCGGCCCAATAAGAGTTCTTTAGGTGGTTTGGACGACACCTGGTCAAAACTTTGCTCCGTTTAAGTTTTTGAGAGCTCGGAACCAAAAGTTCGTCCCAATGAGAGTTTTTCATATGGTTTGGACGAACTTGGTCAAAATTTTGCTCCGTTTTGAGTTTTGGAGAGTTTCGAACTCAAAGTTAGGCCCACTGAGAATTCTTTAGGTTGTTTGGACGACACATGGTCCAAACTTTGCTCCGTTTCAGTTTTTGAGAGCTCGGAACCCAAAGTTCGTCCCAATGAGAGTTTTTCATATGGTTTGGACGAACTTGGTCCAAACTTTGCTCCGTTTTGAGTTTTGGAGAGTTTGGAACACAAAGTTCGGCCCAATGAGAGTTCTATAGGTGGTTTTGACGACACATGGTTAAAACTTTGCTCCGTTTAAGTTTTTGAGACCTCGGAACCCAAAGTTCGTCCCAATGAGAGCTTTTCAGATGGTTTGGACGAAATTGGTCCAAACTTTGCTCCGTTTTGAGTTTTGGAGAGTTTCGAACTCAAAGTTAGGCCCACTGAGATTTCTTTAGAATGTTTGGACGACACATGGTCCAAACTTTGCTCCGTTTCAGTTTTTGAGAGCTCGGAACCCAAAGTTCGTCCCAATGAGAGTTTTTCATATCGTTTGGACGAACTTGGTTCAAACTTTGCTCCGGTTTGAGTTTTGGAGAGTTTGGAACTCAAAGTTCGGCCCAATGAGAGTTCTTTAGGTGGTTTTGACGACACATGGTGAAAACTTTGCTCCGTTTAAGTTTTTGACACATCGGAACCCAAAGTTCGTCCCAATGAGAGTTTTTCAGATGGTTTGGATGAACTTTGGTCCAAACTTTGCTCCGTTTTGAGTTTTGGAGAGTTTCGAACTCAAAGTTAGGCCCACTAAGAATTCTTTAGGTTGTTATGACGACACATGGTCCAAACTTTGCTCCGTTTCAGTTTTGTAGAGCTCGGACACCAAAAGTTCGTCCCAATGAGAGTTTTTCATATGGTTTGGACGACTTGGTCCAAACTTTGCTCCGGTTTGGAGGTTTTGGAGAGTTTTGAATTCAAAGTTCGGCCCAATGAGAGTTCTTTAGGTTTTTTGGACGACACATGGTCCAAACATTGTTTCGTTTCAGTTTTTGAGAGCTCGGAACCCAAAGTTCGTCCCAATGAGAGTTTTTCATCTGGTTTGCATGAATTTGGTCCAAACTTTGCTCCGTTTTGAGTTTTGGAGAGTTAGGAACTAAAAGTTCGGCCCAATGAGAGTTCTTTAGGTGGTTTTGACGACACATGGTCCAAACTTTTGCTCCGTTTAAGTTTGGTTTGAGACCCTCGGAACCCAAAGTTCGCCGCAAGGAGAGTTTTTCATATGGGTTTGGATGAACTTGGTCCAACTTTGCTCCGTTTTGAGTTTTGGAGAGTTTGGAACTCAAAGTTCGGCCAATAAGAGTTCTTTAGGTGGTTTGGACGCACCTGGTCAAAACTTTGCTCCCGTTTAAGTTTTTGAGACCTCGGAACCAAAGTTCGTCCCAAGGAGAGTTTTTCAGATGGTTTGGACGAGCTGGTCCAAACTCTGCTCCGTTTTGAGTTTTGGAGAGTTTCGAACTCAAGTTAGGCCCACTGAGAATTCTTTAGGTTGTTTGGACGACACATGGTCCAACTTTGCTCGTTTCAGTTTTTTGAGAGCTCGGAACCCAACAGTTCGTCCCCAATGAGAGTTTTTCACTAGGGTTTGGACGAACTTGGTCCAAACTTTGCTCCGTTTTGAGTTTTGGAGAGTTTTGGAACACAAAAGTTCGGCCCAATGAGAGTTCTTTAGGTGGTTTTGACGGACACATGGTCAAAACTTTGCTCCGTTTAAGTTTTTGAGACCTCGGAACCCAAAGTTCGTCCCAATGAGAGCTTTTCAGATGGTTTGGACGAAATTGGTCCAAACTTTGCTCCGTTTTGAGTTTTGGAGAGTTTCGAACTCAAAGTAGGCCCACTGAGATTTCTTTAGGTTGTTTGGACGAAAATGGTCCAAACTTTGCCTCCCGTTTCAGTTTTTGAGTGCTCGGAACCCCAAAGTTCGTCCCAATGAGAGTTTTTCATATCGTTTGGACGAACTTGGTCCAAACTTGCTCCGGTTTGAGTTTTGGAGAGTTTGGAACTCAAAGTTCGGCCCAATGAGAGTTCTTTAGGTGGTTTTGACGACACATGGTGACAACTTTGCTCCGTTTAAGTTTTTTGACACATCGGAACCCAAAGTTCGTCCCAATGAGAGTTTTTCAGATGGTTTGGATGAACTTTGGTCCAAACTTTGCTCCGTTTTTGGGTTTTGGAGAGTTCGAACTCAAAGTTAGGCCCACTGAGAATTCTTTAGGTTGTTATGACGACACATGCTCCAAACTTTGCTCCGTTTCAGTTTTGTAGAGCTCGGAACCAAAAGTTCGTCCCAATGAGAGTTTTCATATGGTTTGGACGAAATTGGTCCAAACTTTGCTTCCGGTTTGAGTTTTGAGAGTTTGGAATTCAAAGTTCGGCCCAATGAGAGTTCTTTATGTTTTTTGGACGACACATGGTCCAAACATTGCTTCGTTTCAGTTTTTGAGAGCTCGGAACCCAAAGTTCGTCCCAATGAGGGTTTTTCATATGGTTTGCATGAACTTGGTCCAAACTTTGCTCCGTTTTGAGTTTTGGAGAGTTTCGAACTCAAAGTTAGGCCCACTGAGAATTCTTTAGGTTGTTTATGACGACACATGGTCCAAACTTTGCTCCGTTTCAGTTTTGTAGAGCCTCGGAACCAAAAGTTCGTCCCAATGAGAGTTTTTCATATGGTTTGGACGAACTTGGTCCAAACTTTGCTCCGGTTTGAGTTTTGGAGAGTTTGAATTCAAAGTTCGGCCCAATGAGAGTTCTTAGGTTTTTTTGGACGACACATGGTCCAAACATTGTTTCGTTTCAGTTTTTGAGAGCTCGGAACCCAAAGTTCGTCCCAATGAGAGGTTTTTCATCTGGTTTGCATGAATTTGGTCCAAACTTGCTCCGTTTGAGTTTGGAGAGTTAGGAACTAAAAGTTCGGCCCATGAGAGTTCTTTAGGTGGTTTTGAACGACACATGGTCCAAACTTGCTCCGTTTAAAGTTTTGAGACCTCGGAACCCAAAGTTCGTCCCAATGAGAGTTTTTCATATGGTTTGGATGAACTTGGTCCAAACTTTGCTCCGTTTTGAGTTTTGGAGAGTTTGGAATTCAAAGTGTCGGCCCAATGAGAGTTCTTTAGGTTTTTGGACGACACATGGTCCAAACAATTCTTCGTTTCAGGGTTTGAGAGCTCGGAACCCAAAGTTCGTCCCAATGAGAGTTTTTCATGTGGTTTGGACGAACTTGGTCCAAACTTTGCTCCGTTTGAGTTTTGGAGAGTTTTTAAACTCAAACTTCGGCCCAATGAGAGTTTCTTTAGGTGGTTTGGACGACTACATGGTCAAAACTTTGCTCCGTTCAGGTTTTGAGAGCTCGGAACCCAAGTTCGTCCCAATGAGAGTTTTTCATGTGGTTTGGACGAACTTGGTCCAAACTTTGATCCGTTTTGAGTTTTGGAGAGTTTGGAACTCAAAGTTCGGCCCAATGAGAGTTCTTTAGGTGGTTTTGACGAGACATGGTGAAAACTTTGCTCCGTTTAAGTTTTGACACATCGGAACCCAAATTCGTCCCAGTGAGAAGTTTTTCAGATTGGTTTGGATGAACTTTGTCCAAACTTTGCTCCGTTTTGAGTTTTGGAGAGTTTCGAACTCAAAGTTAGGCCCACTGAGAATTCTTTAGGTGTTTATGACGACACATGCTCCAAACTTTGCTCCGTTTCAGTTTTGTAGAGCTCGGAACCAAAAGTTCGTCCCAATGAGAGTTTTTCATATGGTTTGGACGAAATTGGTCCAAACTTTGCTCCGGTTTGAGTTTTTGAGAGTTTGGAATTCAAAGTTCGGCCCAATGAGAGTTCTTTATGTTTTTTGGACGACACATGGTCCAAACATTGCTTCGTTTCAGTTTTTGAGAGCTCGGAACCCAAAGTTCATCCCAATGAGGGTTTTTCATATGGTTTGCATGAACTTGGTCCAAACTTTGCTCCGTTTTGAGTTTTGGAGAGTTTCGAACTCAAAGTTAGGCCCACTGAGAATTCTTTAGGTTGTTATGACGACACATGGTCCAAACTTTGCTCCGTTTCAGTTTTGTAGAGCTCGGAACCAAAAGTTCGTCCCAATGAGAGTTTTTCATATGGTTTGGACGAACTTGGTCCAAACTTTGCTCCGGTTTGAGTTTTGGAGAGTTTTGAATTCAAAGTTCGGCCCAATGAGAGTTCTTTAGGTTTTTTGGACGACACATGGTCCAAACATTGTTTCGTTTCAGTTTTTGAGAGCTCGGAACCCAAAGTTCGTCCCAATGAGAGTTTTTCATCTGTTTGCATGAATTTGGTCCAAACTGTGCTCCGTTTGAGTTTTGGAGAGTTAGGAACTAAAAGTTCGGCCCAATGAGAGTTCTTTAGGTGTTTTGACGACACATGGTCCAAACTTTGCTCCGTTTAAGTTTTTGAGACCTCGGAACCCAAAGTTCGTCCCAATGAGTTTTTCATATGGTTTGGAGGAACTTGGTCCAAACTTTGCTCCGTTTTGAGTTTTGGAGAGTTTGGAATTCAAAGTTCGGCCCAATGAGAGTTCTTTAGGTTTTTTGGACGACACATGGTCAAACAATTGCTTCGTTTCAGGTTTTGAGAGCTCGGAACCCAAAGTTCGTCCCAAGTGAGAGTTTTTCATGTGGTTTGGACGAACTTGGTCCAAACTTTGCTCCGTTTTGAGTTTTGGAGAGTTTTAAACTCAAACTTCGGCCCAATGAGAGTTCTTTAGGTGGTTTGGACGACACATGGTCAAAACTTTGCTCCGTTTCAGTTTTTGAGAGCTCGGAACCAAAATTTCGTCCCAAAGAGAGTTTTCATGTGGTTTGGACGAACTTGGTCCAAACTTTGCTCCGTTTTGAGTTTTGGAGAGTTTGGAACTCAAAGTTCGGCCCAATGAGAGTTCTTTAGGTGGTTTTGACGACACATGGTGAAAACTTTGCTCCGTTTAAGTTTTTGACACATCGGAACCCAAAGTTCGTCCCAATGAGAGTTTTTCAGATGGTTTGGATGAACTTTGGTCCAAACTTTGCTCCGTTTTGAGTTTTGGAGAGTTTCGAACTCAAAGGTAGGCCCACTGAGAATTCTTTAGGTTGTTATGACGACACATGCTCCAAACTTTGCTCCGTTTCAGTTTTGTAGAGCTCGGAACCAAAAGTTCGTCCCAATGAGGGTTTTTCATATGGTTTGCATGAACTTGGTCCAAACTTTGCTCCGTTTTGAGTTTTGGAGAGTTTCGAACTCAAAGTTAGGCCCACTGAGAATTCTTTAGGTTGTTATGACGACACATGGTCCAAACTTTGCTCCGTTTCAGTTTTGTAGAGCTCGGAACCAAAAGTTCGTCCCAATGAGAGTTTTTCATATGGTTTGGACGAACTTGGTCCAAACTTTGCTCGGGTTTGAGTTTTGGAGAGTTTTGAATTCAAAGTTCGGCCCAATGAGAGTTCTTTAGGTTTTTTGGACGACACATGGTCCAAACAATTCTTCGTTTCAGGTTTTGAAAGCTCGGAACCCAAAGTTCGTCCCAATGAGAGTTTTTCATGTGGTTTGGACGAACTTGGTCCAAACTTTGCTCCGTTTTGAGTTTTGGAGAGTTTTAAACTCAAACTTCGGCCCAATGAGAGTTCTTTAGGTGGTTTGGACGACACATGGTCAAAACTTTGCTCCGTTTCAAGTTTTGAGAGCTCGGAACCCAAAGTTCGTCCCAATGAGAGTTTTTCATGTGGTTTGGACGAACTTGGTCCAAACTTTGCTCCGTTTTGAGTTTTGGAGAGTTTGGAACTCAAAGTTCGGCCCGAATGAGAGTGCTTTGGTGGTTTTGACGACACATGGTCCAAACTTTGCTCCGTTAAGTTTTTGAGACATCGAACCCAAAAGTTCGTCCCAATGAGAGGTTTTTCAGATGGTTTGGATGAACTTTGGTCCAAACTTTGCTCCGTTTTGAGTTTTGGAGAGTTTCGAACTCAAAGGTAGGCCCACTGAGAATTCTTTAGGTTGTTATGACGACACATGCTCCAAACTTTGCTCCGTTTCAGTTTTGTAGAGCTCGGAACCAAAAGTTCGTCCCAATGAGAGTTTTTTATATGGTTTGGACGAAATTGGTCCAAACTTTGCTCCGGTTTGAGTTTTTGAGAGTTTGGAATTCAAAGTTCGGCCCAATGAGAGTTCTTTATGTTTTTTGGACAACACATGGTCCAAACATTGCTTCGTTTCAGTTTTTGAGAGCTCGGAACCCAAAGTTCGTCCCAATGAGGGTTTTTCATATGGTTTGCATGAACTTGGTCCAAACTTTGCTCCGTTTTGAGTTTTGGAGAGTTTCGAACTCAAAGTTAGGCCCACTGAGAATTCTTTAGGTTGTTATGACGACACATGGTCCAAACTTTGCTCCGTTTCAGTTTTGTAGAGCTCGGAACGAAAAGTTCGTCCCAATGAGAGTTTTTCATATGGTTTGGACGAACTTGGTCAAAACTTTGCTCCGGTTTGAGTTTTGGAGAGTTTTGAATTCAAAGTTCGGCCCAATGAGAGTTCTTTAGGTTTTTTGGACGACACATGGTCCAAACATTGTTTCGTTTCAGTTTTCGAGAGCTCGGAACCCAAAGTTCGTCCCAATGAGAGTTTTTCATCTGGTATGCATGAATTTGGTCCAAACTTTGCTCCGTTTTGAGTTTTGGAGAGTTAGGAACTAAAAGTTCGGCCCAATGAGAGTTCTTTAGGGGGTTTTGACGACACATGGTCCAAACTTTGCTCCGTTTAAGTTTTTGAGACCTCGGAACCCAAAGTTTGTCCGAATGAGAGTTTTTCATATGGTTTGGATGAACTTGGTCCAAACTTTGCTCCGTTTTGAGTTTTGGAGAGTTTGGAATTCAAAGTTCGGCCCAATGAGAGTTCTTTAGGTTTTTTGGACGACACATGGTCCAAACAATTCTTCGTTTCAGGTTTTGAGAGCTCGGAACCCAAAGTTCGTCCCAATGAGAGTTTTTCATGTGGTTTGGACGAACTTTGTCCAAACTTTGCTCCGTTTTGAGTTTTGGAGAGTTTTAAACTCAAACTTCGGCCCAATGAGAGTTCTTAGGTGGTTTGGACGACACATGGTCAAAACTTTGCTCCGTTTCAGGTTTTGAGAGCTCGGAACCCAAAGTTCGTCCCAATGAGAGTTTTCATGTGGTTTGGACGAACTTGGTCCAAACTTTGCTCCGTTTTGAGTTTTGGAGAGTTTGGAACTCAAAGTTCGGCCCAATGAGAGTTCTTTAGGTGGTTTTGACGACACATGGTGAAAACTTTGCTCCGTTTAAGTTTTGACACATCGGAACCCAAGGTTCGTCCCAATGAGAGTTTTTCAGATGGTTTGGATGAACTTTGGTCCAAACTTTGCTCCGTTTTGAGTTTTGGAGAGTTTCGAACTCAAAGTTAGGCCACTGAGAATTCTTTAGGTTGTTATGACGACACATGGTCCAAACTTTGCTCCGTTTCAGTTTTGTAGAGCTCGGAACCAAAAGTTCGTCCCAATGAGAGTTTTTCATATGGTTTGGACGAACTTGGTCAAAACTTTGCTCCGCTTTGAGTTTTGGAGAGTTTTGAATTCAAAGTTCGGCCCAATGAGAGTTCTTTAGGTTTTTTGGACGACACATGGTCCAAACATTGTTTCGTTTCAGTTTTCGAGAGCTCGGAACCCAAAGTTCGTCCCAATGAGAGTTTTCATCTGGTTTGCATGAATTTGGTCCAACTATTGCTCCGTTTTGAGTTTTTGGAGAGTTAGGAACTAAAAGTTCGGCCCAATGAGAGTTCTTTAGGTGGTTTTGACGACACATGGTCCAAACTTTGCTCCGTTTAAGTTTTTGAGACCTCGGAACCCAAAGTTTGTCCGAATGAGAGTTTTTCATATGGTTTGGATGAACTTGGTCCAAACTTTGCTCCGTTTTGAGTTTTGGAGAGTTTGGAATTCAAAGTTCGGCCCAATGAGAGTTCTTTAGGTTTTTGGACGACACATGGTCCAAACAATTCTTCGTTTCAGGTTTTGAGAGCTCGGAACCCAAAGTTCGTCCCAATGAGAGTTTTTCATGTGGTTTGGACGAACTTTGTCCAAACTTTGCTCCGTTTTGAGTTTTGGAGAGTTTTAAACTCAAACTTCGGCCCAATGAGAGTTCTTTAGGTGGTTTGGACGACACATGGTCAAAACTTTGCTCCGTTTCAGGTTTTGAGAGCTCGGAACCCAAAGTTCGTCCCAATGAGAGTTTTTCATGTGGTTTGGACGAACTTGGTCCAAACTTTGCTCCGTTTTGAGTTTTGGAGAGTTTGGAACTCAAAGTTCGGCCCAATGAGAGTTCTTTAGGTGGTTTTGACGACACATGGTGAAAACTTTGCTCCGTTTAAGTTTTTGACACATCGGAACCCAAAGTTCGTCCCAATGAGAGTTTTTCAGATGGTTTGGATGAACTTTGGTCCAAACTTTGCTCCGTTTTGAGTTTTGGAGAGTTTCGAACTCAAAGTTAGGCCCACTGAGAATTCTTTAGGTTGTTATGACGACACATGCTCCAAACTTTGCTCCGTTTTGAGTTTTGGAGAGTTAGGAACTAAAAGTTCGGCCCAATGAGAGTTCTTTAGGTGGTTTTGACGACACATGGTCCAAACTTTGCTCCGTTTAAGTTTTTGAGACCTCGGAACCCAAAGTTCGTCCCAATGAGAGTTTTTCATATGGTTTGGATGAACTTGGTCCAAACTTTGCTCCGTTTGAGTTTTGGAGAGTTTGGAATTCAAAGTTCGGCCCAATGAGAGTTCTTTAGGTTTTTTCGACGACACATGGTCCAAACAATTCTTCGTTTCAGGTTTTGAGAGCTCGGAACCCAAAGTTCGTCCCAATGAGAGTTTTTCATGTGGTTTGGACAAACTTGGTCCAAACTTTGCTCCGTTTTGAGTTTTGGAGAGTTTTAAACTCAAACTTCGGCCCAATGAGAGTTCTTTAGGTGGTTTGGACGACACATGGTCAAAACTTTGCTCCGTTTCAGGTTTTGAGAGCTCGGAACCCAAAGTTCGTCCCAATGAGAGTTTTTCATGTGGTTTGGACGAACTTGGTCAAAACTTTGCTCCGTTTTGAGTTTTGGAGAGTTTGGAACTCAAAGTTCGGCCCAATGAGAGTTCTTTAGGTGGTTTTGACGACACATGGTGAAAACTTTGCTCCGTTTAAGTTGTTGACACATCGGAACCCAAAGTTCGTCCCAATGGGAGTTTTTCAGATGGTTTGGATGAACTTTGGTCCAAACCTAGCTCCGTTTTGAGTTTTGGAGAGTTTCGAACTTAAAGTTAGGCCCACTGAGAATTCTTTAGGTTGTTATGACGACACATGCTCCAAACTTTGCTCCGTTTCAGTTTTGTAGAGCTCGGAACCAAAAGTTCGTCCCAATGAGAGTTTTTCATATGGTTTGGACGAAATTGGTCCAAACTTTGCTCCGGTTTGAGTTTTTGAGAGTTTGGAATTCAAAGTTCCCCAATGAGAGTTCTTTATGTTTTTGGACGACAAATGGTCCAAACATTGCTTCGTTTCAGTTTTTGAGAGCTCGGAACCCAAAGTTCGTCCCAATGAGGGTTTTTCTATGGTTTGCATGAACTTGGTCCAAACTTCGCTCCGTTTTGAGTTTTGGAGAGTTTCGAACTCAAAGTTAGGCCCACTGAGAATTTAGGTTGTTATGACGACACATGGTCCAAACTTTGCTCCGTTTCAGTTTTGTAGAGCTCGGAACCAAAAGTTCGTCCCAATGAGAGTTTTCATATGGTTTGGACGAACTTGGTCCAAACTTTGCTCCGGTTTGAGTTTTGGAGAGTTTTGAATTCAAAGTTCGGCCCAATGAGAGTTCTTTAGGTTTTTTGGACAACACATGGTCCAAACATTGTTTCGTTTCAGTTTTTGAGAGCTCGGAACCCAAAGTTCGTCCCAATGAGAGTTTTGCATCTGGTTTGCATGAATTTGGTCCAAACTTTGCTCCGTTTTGAGTTTTGGAGAGTTAGGAACTAAAAGTTCGGCCCAATGAGAGTTCTTTAGGTGGTTTTGACGACACATGGTCCAAACTTTGCTCCGTTTAAGTTTTGAGACCTCGGAACCCAAAGTTCGTCCCAATGAGAGTTTTTCATATGGTTTGGATGAACTTGGTCCAAACTTTGCTCCGTTTTGAGTTTTGGAGAGTTTGGAATTCAAAGTTCGGCCCAATGAGAGTTCTTTAGGTTTTTGGACGACACATGGTCCAAACAATTCTTCGTTTCAGGTTTTGAGAGCTCGGAACCCAAAGTTCGTCCCAATGAGAGTTTTTCATGTGGTTTGGACGAACTTGGTCCAAACTTTGCTCCGTTTTGAGTTTTGGAGAGTTTTAAACTCAAACTTCGGCCCAATGAGAGTTCTTTAGGTGGTTTGGACGACACATGGTCAAAACTTTGCTCCGTTTCAGGTTTTGAGAGCTCGGAACCCAAAGTTCGTCCAATGAGAGTTTTTCATGTGGTTTAGACGAACTTGGTCCAAACTTTGCTCCGTTTTGAGTTTTGGAGAGTTTGGAACTCAAAGTTCGGCCCAATGAGAGTTCTTTAGGTTATTTGGACGACACATGGTCAAAACTTTGCTCCGTTTAAGGTTTTCAGAGCTCGGAACCCAAAGTTCGTCCCAATGAGAGTTTTTCATGTGGTTTGGACGAACTTGGTCCAAACTTTACTCCTTTGAGTTTTGGAG
>JAETGN010000110.1:0-94984 GCA_017139565.1 Luffa aegyptiaca | reverse complement strand
TCGACCATCACCTTCAACTGATCTGCCAACAGACTCGACCCCTTGTCCACTGGAGCTTTGCCCGACTGTACCTTCTCCACGATCGTAGAAGACCCAGCAGCCCTATCGATCACCGGCGAAAACCCATCATCTCCATCTGCCTTGCTTGCGCTCTCACAGCTACTCGCAGATCAGATAAGAGAACCTTCCCCTTCGATGGGAGAACGTTTCTTCCCCATCCCTCAGCTGACAATGAAAACCCCCACTTCAGTCGCCACCGCTTAAGAACCACTAAAAACAAAAATCTACCCACCGCCAAACAAGCGGTCCAATAACACACCAGCACTAACGTATCTTCGCACAACGCCACTGCTTCAGGCAAAAACCATCGATCAACAGCACACAGCAATAATCGCACATCCAAAGGAACACGTTCGGAACCGTCAATTCGACTCCACACAGCAATCACACGGCAACAGCAAACATCACCCAATCGGATCCATGCAAACCCATGCAAGAGCCTGCAAAACCCACCCACAAAAAGCAAGAACGGCGACTACGCCGCCTTGCCGGGCCAGCCCCCCTCAAACTCGTCGCCCAATTTCGCCAAGGAGAGAGAACAGAGAAAACCAGCCCTAAAAAAAAAATTTTGAAAATCCCTCTACCTCACATGTTGTCACAAAAGTTTGGGCGGTTAAATAACAGTAAACTGCGTATATGCAGGATCGAACCCCCACCATGGAAAAATTTGGGCGGTTAAATAAACAGTAAACTGCGTATATGCATGATCGAACCCCCACCATGGAGCAGAAAAATTTGGGCGGTTAAATAAACATTAAAGCAGCGTATATGCAGGATCGGATCAAACATTAAAAATTTGGTCATGTGATTGGATTTTGGCAAATGGTCCATGGCATATTGGAGGTAAGCCTCTTCTTCTTCGTAAGTGGTTTCCAGGAATTGTTCCTCAAACCTTCTCTTTTGATAGTGTGCCTATTTGGGTGAAGTTGTCAAATTTGCCGCTTGAGTTATGGACAGCGAGTGGGATAAGCGTGGTGGCTAGTGCTATTGGTAGGCCAGTGTGCCTTGATAAGGCGATGGAGGAGCGACGTAGGTTGTCTTTTGCAAGGGTGTGTGTAGAAATTGAGCCGAAAGATGAATTACCTAGCTCGGTGGATGTTTGTGTGAGGGGAACAAATTTTGTTATTCCAGTTGAGTATGCATGGATACCTAGAAGATGCTCCCATTGTTGTGTGTTTGGGCACTCGTTTTGTGCGAATAGGCCTCAGCGGGGCCATGTGGTGTCTGGCGTTCAGCCCTCACATCCTAGTCCAAAGAGGCCTGTGGCAGAGGTTTCACGTATTTCTCAGGGTTCTAGCCTAGTGGGGACGGATGTTCAGGCCTCATCTCCGAGCTCGATGAGGTCTATGGCAGAGGGTTCGCAGTTGGTTACTTAAGTCCCTAGCCCAGTGGGGCCCAAGGGTCAAGCTGGTTCCTGTGAGAGGATTGACGGGAAGACCTTGGCCCTCCCAGAGGTTCCCGATCCTCCCCCATTAGCTATGGTGACTCCTAAGTCAAACTTCATTACGTATGAGCGTGCTCCTCAGTTCAGTGTTGATTCCTTATGGGGCAAGGGAGGCTTCCCTTCGCCTTGAGTCATGATAGGTTTAGTGTGTCTACCCTGCTCGGGGTGTGAGCTTTGTCGTTTCCTTGCACGGTGTGTGAGCTTGGTTTTTTGGCGTGCGTGGTAGTCTTTTATTGTCTCCCTTGCTCGGGGTGTGAGCTTGTTTGCTCTTGCCCTTCTTGGGGTGAGAGGTTTGTTTTTTCCTAATGGTCTGTTTGAGTTTTTCTTCCCTGCTCGGGGTGTGAGCTTAGTTTCAATTGTGCCCTGGCCTCGGGCTATGAGGTCCACTTTTTGCATAGTTATATACATCTACCTTTGCAAAAAAAATTTCCAGCCACTTGGTGTCAATGCCCATGATCTTTCTCATTTGTGTAACTCCTATAGTAAAGGCTGATTAAAACTCCATAATTCTTAGGGGTGGTTGCACCAATAGCAAAAGGGAAATTTGTAATTGGAAGCGTGTCTTCACTTTTTGAGGATTGCAATTATGGCAAAAAAATTCAGCCCAGCCCAAAACGCAAATAGAAAAAGTCAAAAATACCCTTTCCAAAATTTCCCCGTGTTTTACTGTTATGAAGTATATCAGTGGTATATCAAATATATTGATATACTACTGATATACCTAAAATGAAACTACTGATATACTTAAAATGAAATATATCTGATATACAGCCAATATACTTTACTATGATATATTAGTGGAATGATATTCCTAATATGAATTATATTAACAGTATATCGTTATTTTATATTCAGTATATCATATATAACTAAATTAAAGTACATATACTATTAATATACTCTGATATATCAGTGAAATGATATTCTTAATATGAATTATATATCAACAGTATATCAGCACTTCATATTCAATATAAAAAATTATACTTAAAAAAAGTATGTCACTGATAATTAAAAATATATATTAATGATTTTTTTTATATAAATAACAAGTCTATCGTTGATATATTTAGTCACCCATAATCAGGTATATTAATGTTATTAATTATTTAGGTAGTATAACAAATGAGGTATATCAATGGTATATCAACGTTCATAACAAGTATATAAGACAAACATTTTATGTTCTAAAAAACAAACATTTCGTTTAAAATACGTAAATAACACAACACAATTCAATAAAGAGAAAATGAAACATAACAAATATAAGTAAAGAAAAGTAACATTTCCTATATCAAGTATATCATTCTTATATCAATACGTATAATCAGGTATATCATAGGTTACGTTTATCAAATTAAGTATATATTAGATATATAATTGTATTCATTCGAGTATATCAAATTCGGTATATCAGTTAACTGATATACTTTATATTTCGTATATCAATAAATATAAAGTATATCAGATATACTACTAATATATTAGTTGATATACTAACAAGGGTAAAACTGGAATAATAAAAAAAGCGAAAATCAGATTTTAAAATTTTTGCCATATTTGCAAATCTCAAAAAGCATAGCTAAATTTGCAAATGTCCTAATATTTTTTGCTACCCATTACAATTTCCCCAATTCTTAATGTTAGCCTTTAGATATTTATTTGTGAAGAGTTACAATTCAGAGTTTGTTCTTTCCATCTAGCAATTACTATTCAAATCTGTCCATCATTCTTTCTTGACTTGTTTCTTATTTGATTTTCGTTTTGCTCCATATTTAAGCTATTTGAATAGATTTTTAAGTGTGTTGTCTAACACTTGATTGCAAACTTGCTCATTGGCTCATGTGATAGAGAACGTGCATTTGCTGAGAGTGTGTTTTGATTCGAGTGTATATACGAGTGACTATACCTTTACGAGTGTAAACACGCGAGGGAGTGCTTGTGAGGTCCATTATTTTGTTTTGTTACGTTACTTAGTTTTGCAGAAATGTCTCAAGAGGATTTTGCAAGACTTCATCGAAGCATGGAGCAAATGACCATGCAATTTGAGAAATTGGATGCAAGGATCAAATTCGTGGAGAAACAACCAGCCTATCTTATGCGGAAGGAGAGATCTAATCCAATGCACCATAAGGAGTATTGGGAGGTCAAAGGGAAAGAATATGGTGGAGGTTTTCAAGCTGTCCAACGGAGAGATTCAAGAGACATTCATAAAGTTGATCCCAACTTGCGCATGAAGCCTAAACTTCCTAAATTCTATGGAAGTACAAACTCGAAGGAGTACATTGAATGGGAAAGGCAAGTTGATCATGTCTTTGATTGTTGCACTTTAAGTGAGGAGAAAAAGGTCAAACTTATTGTTTCTCATCTTAGAGATTATGCCATTACTTGGTGGGATAAATTGTTTTTGGGTAGGAGGAACCTTGAACATCCAATAGATTCATGGAATGTTTTCAAGCAATTAATGCGGGAGCACTTTGTTCCTAAGTTTTCCCATAACTTGAGAACTTTGAGACAAGGGAGCAAAAGCGTGGAGGCTTACTACATTGAGATGCAAACATTGCTTGCGGAACTTGATCTTTATGAGGATGAGATGACTACCATGGCTCGTTTCTTTAGAGGACTTAATAAGGAGATTGCCACCCTACTTGATCTTCAACTTTATGGGGATTTAGACGAGATGGTGAACTTAGCCATAAAGATTGAAAAACATCTCCAAAGGAAGTCTATAAGGTACACTAAACCTAAACCAATTTCCAATATTCATTCATCTTTGGAAAAGGTTAGTTTACCTATTAAAATACAGCCTAATATTGAGGTAGAAAGTGGTGAAATTAAAATTGAAATGCAACCAACACATGTTAATGATTTCTTGTGTAGTAGGCAATTAGATTGCAAAGACTTGTTTGATTGTAACCCTTCTACTATTGTTATACCTACTCATGATGAAGTACATGTTGATGTGTGTGAGTTAGGGAAAAAGGCACAAAAGACCAAGATAAAAGCATGTGAATTGATTGAAAAAGAATCTTGTGAGAAAATGAGTGAAAGAGAAAAGCATGAGATTAGTTTATGGCCTAAAGAGAAAAATGAGAGAAAAGCCAAGAATATGAGTTTGTGTGAAACAGTTTGTGAGGTTAAAACTGTTTTGTTTTAAAAAAAAAAATATTTTTTATCTTTTATACAGAGGAACTTGTTTTCTCACCGGTGAGCTCAAACCATGTTTTTCTAGTGTTTCTTTTGAGTTCTTACAGGAAGCCAAAACACTCATTGAGAAGCTTGATTCAAAGTTCCCTTCTAAAGTCAACAATGGCAACCAGCACATGGACATCAATGCCAATGCATTTCTTGAGAGGCAAAACTCCAAATTTGCTTCTAAGTTCATCCATGGGAGCACGCATAAGGTGTTCAAACCGGGTGATTGGGTTTGGAAACACTATTGGAAGGATCCTTGTTCTTTTCATAAGAAACCCAAGTGGAGATCCAAAGGCGGTTTACCAATCACATCCCATGACTGCAAGATTGCTCTACAAGGCGAGAGAGATGTCAGTTACATTTTCAATGCCGTTGATTTTCGTCCATTTGATGTAGGAAACCCTTTTGATTTGAGGACAAATCCTCTTGAAGAAGAGAAGAATGATATGAATTCTACCAATAAAGAATTCAAATAGAGTTGAAGGTGTTGATTTTCAGTTACTTTATGTGTAGAAGAGCTTCAAGATGGAACGCATTAAATGCACTCCGGGTTCATGAAAATTGCATTTAATGCAAATCAAGCATCAATTGATGGAACTATACTTTAAGCTACTTCAAAGGGAAGCTTAATTAATTCATGGAATGTTACACACAAAATGAAGGTTGACCAAGACTTCAATTCTCGGATTTATGGAGTCCATTATGTAATTTTTCAGTTTTTGAGTCTTTTCAATGTTACTTAGGTTACTTTTGTTAGTGACTCTTAATACATTAAAGTTAGGAAGGTTACATACTTTAAGGTGACCTAGTGGCTGAATTTAGGTTATATTTTGGAGGCTATAAAAAGCCATCTTTGATGTAACACAAACCAGATTTGTTTTGATCATGTTTCAATGAAATTGAGTCTTTTGAGCCTAAAGGCCATGAGCAACTTTCTTTGCATATCTTGCGTTTAGATTTGCATGCTAGGATCATTCAAGTAGCTTTGGTAAAACTACTTGTGCAGTGATTCGAATCTCGAGTTTAGAAACGAGTTTTCTCTACTCTTGATCTTGATCATCAAGGTAAATCCGTTTCTATCTTCTTACTTGAGATGAAATCATCTTGGTTTTGGGGTTTTTGATATTGAGTTCTATGGGTCTTGTTTGCTAGCAAGGTTTTTAGATCCAATCATCAAGGGTTTCTTATCACATGGTCCAAACTTTGCCCCGTTTCAGTTTTTGAGAGCTCGGAACCCAAAGTTCGTCCCAATGAGAGTTTTTCATATGGTTTCGACGAACTTGGTCCAAAGTTTGCTCCGTTTGAGTTTGGAGAGTTTGGAAATCAAAGTTCGAACCAATGAGAATTCTTCATGTTGTTTGGACGACACATGGTCAAAACGTTGAGTTTTGGAGAGTTGGGAACTCAAAGTTCGGCCCAATGAGAGTTCTTGAGCTGGTTTGGACGACACATGGTCAAAACTTTGCTCCGTTTCAGTTTTCGAGAGCTCGGAACCGAAAGTTCGTCCCAATGAGAGTTTTTCAGATGGTTTGGACGAACTTGGTCCAAACTTTGCTCCGTTTTGTGTTTTGGAAAGTTTGGAACTCAGACTTCGGCCCAATGAGAGTTCTCTAGGTGGTTTGGACGAGACATGGTTAAAACTTTGCTCCGTTTTAGTTTTTGAGATCTCGGAACCCAAAGTTCGTCCCAATGAGAGTTTTTCATATGGTTTGGATGAACTTGGTCCAATGTTTGCTCCGTTTGAGTTTTGGAGAGTTAGGAACTCAAAGTTCGGCCCAATGACAGTTCTTTAGGTGGTTTGGACGACACATGGTCAAAACTTTTCTCCGTTTCAGTTTTTGAGATCTCAGAACCCAAAGTTCGTCCCAATGAGAGTTTTTCATATGGTTTGGACGAACTTGGTCCAAACTTTGCTCGCTTTTAAGTTTTGGAGAGTTTGGAACTCAAAGTTCGGCCCAAGAGTTCTTTAGGTGCTTTGGACGACACATGGTTGAAACTCTGCTCCGTTTCAGTTTTTGAGAGCTCGGAACCAAAAGTTCGTCCCAATGAGAGTTTTTCATATGGTTTGGACGAACTTGGTTCAAACTTTGGTCCGTTTTTAGTTTTCCAGAGTTTGGAACTCAAAGTTCGGCCCAATGAGAGTTCTTTAGGTGGTTTGGACGACACATGGTCAAAACTTTGCTCCGTTTCAGTTTTTGAGAGCTCGGAACCCAAAGTTCGTCCCAATCATATGGTTTGGACGAACTTGGTCCAAACTTTGCTCCGTTTTGAGGTTTAGAGAGTTTGGATGTCACACCCCCTCCCGGACCACCTGCTAGCTTAGCCCGAAAGATGGCGTGAAGCCAACAGACATCGTCCTCCTCTAACGATACCCGCTGACCCTCCTGAACGTTGAACCTGATAAACATACTAATCATAGATATAAAACATTCTACATGAAACAGAACACAGCGGAATCCCTGAAAAAAAAACTTCCAACAAACACAAGGTGCCGCCCTGACATAACTTGGTTCGAATAATAACCTGATATAGATGTCACAACCAAAAACATATACAACTAGGGTTTATACAACCACGACCTCTAGGACTATATTATCCAATCCTTACAAAACATTTACAATATGAACAGACTCAATATACAACTCCACCCACGTACTGGAGCTTGTTCTGGAACTTTCAGCAGACGCTGGCAGTGTATCAGGCACCGGGACCTCGATCTCTACCTGAAAGTGGAAAAACATTTTGAAAGAATGAGCTATGGAGCCCAGTGAGTGACTAACTTTAAAACTCTAAATCCAGAAGTCAAAACACGTGATAAACCTTTAAACGTATAAATATGCTCAATTCAAGCGTTTAACATAAACGTGTAATGAAAAAGGCTTTCTAAAATATCTCGCAAGTTCGTCATTAAAAATCTAGCCAGGCATATCAAGTACATCAAACGTTTTAACTAACATGACCGATCTACGTTGTGTAGGGCACACCCAGTACAACCAACGTTTACTAGTCCTACGATGTAGTGGGGCCCGCCCAGCACTCCCATCGTCTTTGTCGTAGTGGGGCGGGCCTAGCACTCACGACAGCATCGTTGTCACAGAGTACACTCAACATCGACAACGGAATATAACCTGTGTGCACACGGTACCATATAGCCTCGGGCTCAATATCTCAGTCATGTAGTCAATAGAAATCTCAGAAAATCACATGAAAACATTAAAACATGCCTGCTTATCGTTATCTTTCGTAAAACTTAAACTTACTCAGCTTGCCCGTGAAAAACTGAAAACCGTTTAAAAGTACTTGTTAATCCATACTTTACTTTAAAAGATATCGTTTCAGCTACTTTTCATAAAGTCATTAGCCACATGCTCGTATATAAACCTCATTAGAAAATCTGAGCTCAGAACTCATGCTTGAAACTGTTCATAAAAACCATGCATCATTCATAGAAAAGCATGTAAACATCTAAACAGGAACAACCGTTGGAAACCATTTTCGAAATTCATTTTGTCACTCACTGTCTTATCTAGTTCCCCGGTTTGTAGACTCGACTTATTTCCTCTTGGCCTGTCAAATAACCAAAACCGAGCATTAGAACCATAGATAGCTTTGTCTTTCCATGCTCATGAATTTTTAAACAATTGGATTAAGAATCACATTCACATTCTACTTTCCAGATTTTCCAGATTCTATACCCTAACTTCCAACACCCATAACTTCCTCAATACGTAACCAAAATTAATGAAATACACATCAAACTCTTCATTTTCGAACACTCTAAAACTTACCTGAAGAAATGAAAATGAGATTCCCAACCGATTTGCCCAGAATTGCCCCGAACACAGACCACACAGATTCGAGGTTCTCTGCTACCCTTTATCTAACTCCTGAAATTAACCCTACTTAAAGTCATTTTTGGCTCACGAAATCTTCATGAAAGTTGTAGGAAATTGAATAAGCTTTCCACCCATACCAAACATAGCTTCTGATTCGACTTTTACACCCCAGATGCTCAAAACACCAGAGAACACTAGAGATCCTCCTGGTTTGCTCGAAAATCCTGTGCTCTGTTTTCCATTAAAAAATCCATTAACTTCTCATACGATTTAGCTCAAGCTTCCTTCATGAATTTTGTTAGAAAATGAACTAACTTTCAAGAAAATCAAATCTCACCTCTTATTCCCTTCTGTGTAGCTCAAACCGAATAAAAAACCAGAGGTTGACAGTTTTGCACCCAGATTCTGCTATGGCTGGCTTTGCATGAGCTTTTCTTATCTTCTTCAACCTCAAAACCACGAAATTCTTCTTCTCCTTCCTCCTTCACTCTCTCCTTAAAGTTCTCTGAAAGTTTGGGTGGAAAAAGATGAGAAATGGGGCTGATAATGGGTGAAGCGGTGGTGGGTGTCTTGCTGTCCATTTCCATTTTCTTTTTTTTTTTTTTTTGTGTCTTTTCTTTTTCCTTTTCTTTTCTTTTCTTTTCTTCTTTATTACCATTCTTTTCTTTTCTTCTTTTCAATTGGCAAGTCCCAACAACTTAGTCCAACTTCCACTATAGATGACAAGAGAAAATTATCTAAAGAAAGTCTCGGATTTACATTGGAACTCATAGTTCGGCCCAATGAGAGTTCTTTAGCTTGTTTGGACGACACATGGTCCAAACTTTGCTCCGTTTCAGTTTTTGAGAGCTCGGAACCCAAAGTTCGTCCCAATGAGAGTTTTTCATATGGTTTGGACGAACTTGGTCCAAACTTTGCTCCGTTTTGAGTTTTGGAGAGTTTGGAACTCAAACTTCAGCCCAATAAGAGTTCTTTAGGTTGTTTGCACGACACATGGTCCAAACTTTGCTCCGTTTCAGTTTTTGAGAGCTTGAAACCCAAAGTTCGTCCCAATGAGAGTTTTTCAGATGGTTTGGACGAACTTGGTCCAAACTTTGCTCCGTTTTGAGTTTTGGAGAGTTTGGAACTCAAAGTTCGAACCAATGAGTTCTTCAGGTGGTTTTGACGACACGTGGTCAAAACTTTGCTCCGTTTCAGTTTTTGAGAGCTCGGAACAAAAATGTCACACACCCTCCCGGACCACCTGCTAGCTTAGCCCGAAAGATGGCGTGAAGCCAACGGACATCGTCCTCCTCTAACGGTACCCGTTGACCCCCCTGAAACATTGAACCTGATAAACACACTAATCATAGATATAAAATATTCTACATGAAACACAGCACAGCGGAATCCCTGAAAACCATCCAACATACACGAGGTGTCGCCCTGACATAACTCGGTTTGGAGTTACCTGATATAGATATCACAACCAAAAACATATACAACTGGGGTTTACACAACCACGACCTCTAGGACTAAATTATCCAATCCTTACAGAATATTACAATATGGACAGACTCAATATGCAACTCCACCCACGTACTGGAGCTTGATCTAGAACTTTCAGCAGACGTTGGCAGTGTATCAGGCACCGGGAGCTCGATCTCTACCTGAAAAGTGGAAAAACATTTTGAAAGAATGAGCTATGAAGCCCAGTGAGTGACTAACTTTAAAACTCTAAATCCGGAAGTCAAAACACGTGATAAACCTCTAAACGTATAAATATGATCAATCAAAGCGTTTAACATAAACGTGTAAGGATAAAGGCTTTCTAAAACATCTCGCAAGTTCGTCATTCAAAAATCTAGCAAGGCATATTAAGTACATCAAACGTTTTAACTAACATGACCGATCTACGTTGTGTAGGGCACGCGCAGTACAACCAACGTTTACTAGTCCTACGATGTAGTGGGGCCCGCCCAGCACTCCCATCGTCTTTGTCGTAGTGGGGCCCGCCCAGCACTCACGACAGCATCGTTGTCACGGAGTACACTCAACGTCAACAACAGAATATAACCTGTGTGCACACGGTACCATAAAGCCTCGAGCTCAATATCTCAGTCATGTAGTCAATAGAAATCTCAAAAAATCACATGAAAACATTAAAACATGCCTGCTTATCGTTATCTTTCGTAAAACTTAAACTTACTCAGCTTGCTCGTGAAAAACTGAAAATCGTTTAAAAGTACTTGCTAATCCATACTTTACTTTAAAAGATATCGTTTCAGCTACTTTTCATAAAGTCATTAGCCACGTGCTCATATATAAACCTCGTTAGAAAATCTAAGCTCAAAACTTATGCTTGAAACCATTCATAGAAATCATATATCATTCATGGAAAAGCATATAAAACGTCTAAACATGAACAACCGTTGGAAACAATTTTCGAAATTCATTTTGTCACTCATCGTCTTATCTAGTTCCCTGATTTGTAGACTCGACCTATTCCCTCTTGGCCTGTCAAATAACCAAAACCGAGCATTAGAACCATAGATAGCTTTGTCTTTCCATGCTCATGAATTTTTAAACAATTGGATTAAGAATCACATTCACATTCTACTTTCCAGATTTTCCAGATTCTATACCCTAACTTCCAACACCCATAACTTCCTCAATACTTAACAAAAATTAATGTACTATACATCAAACTCTTCATTTTCGAACACTCTAAAACGTACCTGAAGAAATGAAAACGAGATTCCCAGCCAATTTGTCCAGAATTGCCCCGAACACAGACAACACAGATTCGATGTTCTCTGCTATTCTTTATCTTTCTCCTGAAATTAAACCTACTTAAAGTAATTTGTGGCTCACAAAATCTTCATGAAAGTTGTAGGAAATTGAATAAGCTTTCCAACCATACCAAATAGAGCTTCTGATTCAACTTGTACACCCCAGAATGCTCGAAACACCAGAGAAAACCAGAGATCCTCCTGCTTTGCTCGAAAATCCTGTGCTCTGTTTTCCATTCCAAAAACCATTAACTTCTCATACGATTTAGCTCAAGCTTCCTTCATGAAATTTGTTAGAAAATTAACTAACTTTCAAGAACATCAAACCTCACCTCTTAGTTCCTTTTGTGTAGCTCAAACCGAATCAAAAACCAGAGGTTGACAGGTTGAACCCAGATTCTGCTATGGCTGGCTTTGCATGAGCTTTTCCTATCTTCTTCAACCTCAAACCACGAAAATCTTCTTCTTCTTCCTCCTTCACTCTCTCCCTCAAGTGCTCTGAAATTTTGAGTGGAAAATATTGAGAAATGTGGCTGGAATGAGTTAAATGGTGGTGGACTTTACCTATATAGCACTACCCACCGAAAGTGCTTGTTCCATTCATTTTCCTTTTTTTTTTTTTTTTACTTCCTTTTTTTATTCTTTTCTTTTCTTCTTTTCTTTATTCATTTCCTTTCTTTTCTTTCTTCTTTTATTCTTAAATTAATAACTCCCAACAACTTTAATCCAACTTTCACTTTAGATGACAAGAGAAAATAATCCAAGGGAAGTCTCGGGTTTACAAAAAAGTTACTCCAAATGAGAGTTTTTCAGATGGTTTGGACGAACTTGGTCCAATCTTTGCTTCGTTTTGAGTTTGGGAGAGTTTGGAACTCAAAGTTCGACCCAATGAGAGTTCTTTAGGTTGTTTGGACGACACATGGTCCAAACTTTGCTCCGTTTCAGTTTTTGAGAGCTCGGAACCCAAAGTTCGTCCCAATGAGAGTTTTTCATATGGTTTGGACGAACTTGATCCAAACTTTGTTCCGTTTTGAGTTTTAGAGAGTTTGGAACTCATAGTTCGGCCCAATGAGAGTTCTTTAGGTTGTTTGGACAACACATGGTCCAAACTTTGCTCTGTTTCACTTTTTGAGAGCTCGGAACCCAAAGTTCGTCCCAATGAGAGTTTTTCATATGGTTTGGACGAACTTGGTCACCACTTTGGTCCGTTTTTAGTTTTCCAGAGTTTGGAACTCAAAGTTCGGCCCAATGAGAGTTCTTTAGGTGGTTTGGACCACACATGGTCAAAACTTTGCTCCGTTTCAGTTTTTGAGAGCTCGGAACCCAAAGTTCGACCCAATGAGAGTTTTTCATATGGTTTGGACGAACTTGGTCCAAACTTTGCTCCGTTTTGAGTTTTGGAGAGTTTGGAACTCAAAGTTCGTCCCAATCAGAGTTCTTTAGGTGGTTTGGACGACACATGGTCAACACTTTGCTCCGTTTCAGTTTTTGAGAGCTCGGAACCAAAAGTTCGTCCCAATGAGAGTTTTTCAGATAGTTTGGACGAACTTGGTCCAAACTTTGCTCCGTTTTGAGTTTTGGAGAGTTTGGAACTCAAAGTTCGAACCAATGAGAGTTCTTCAGGTGGTTTGGACGACACGTTGTCAAAACTTTGCTCCGTTTCAGTTTTTGAGAGCTCAGAACAAAAAGTTCGTCCCAATGAGAGTTTTTCAGATGGTTTGGACGAACTTGGTCCAATCTTTTCTTCGTTTTTAATTTTGGACAGTTTGGAACTCAGAGTTCGACCCAATGAGAGTTCTTAAGGTTGTTTGGACGACACGTGGACCAAACTTTGCTCCATTTCAGTTTTTGAGAGCTCGGAACCCAAAGTTCATCCAAATGATAGTTTTTCTAACGGTTTGGATGAACTTGGTCCAAACTTTGCTCCGTTTTGAGTTTTGGAGAGTTTGGAACTCAAAGTTCGGCCCAATGAGAGTTCTTTAGGTGGTTTGGACGACACATGGTCCAAACTTTACTCCGTTTCAGTTTTTTAGAGCTCGGAACCCAAAGTTCGTCCCAATGAGAGTTTTTCATATGGTTTGGACGAACTTGGTCCAAACTTTGCTTCCTTTTGACTTTTGAAGAGTTTGGAACTCAAAGTTCGGCCCAATGAGAGTTCTTTAGGTGGTTTTGACGACGCATGGTCAAAACTTTGCTCCGTTTCAGTTTTTGAGAGCTCGGAACCAAAAGTTGGTCCCAATGAAAGTTTTTCATATGGTTTGGACGAACTTGGTCCAAACATTGCTCCGTTTTGAGTTTTGGAGAGTTTGGAACTCAAAGTTTTCCCAATCAGAGTTCTTTAGGTGGTTTGGACGACACATGGTCAACACTTTTCTCTGTTTCGGTTTTTAAGAGCTCGGAACCCAAAGTTTGTCCCAACGTGAGTTTTTCATATGGTTTGAACAAACTTTGTCCAAACTTTGCTCCGTTCTGAGTTTTGGAGAGTTTGGAACTCAAAGTTCAGCCCAATGAGATTTCTTTAGGTTGTTTGGACGAGACATGGTCCAAACTTTGCTCCGTTTCAGTTTTTGATAGCTCGAAACCCAAATTTCGTCCGAACGATAGTTTATCATATGGTTTGGACGAACATGGTCGAAACTTTTCTCCATTTTGAGTTTTGGAGAGTTTGGAACTCAAAGTTCAGCCCAATGAGAGTTCTTTAGGTGGTTTGGACGACACATAGTCAAAACTTTGCTCCGTTTCAGTTTTTGAGAGCTTTGAACCCAAAGTTCGTCCTAATGAGAGATCTTCAGATGGTTTGGACGAACTTGGTCCAAACTTTGCTCCGTTTTGAGTTTTGGAGCGTTTGGAACTCAAAGTTCGACCCAATGAGAGTTCTTTAGGTTGTTTGGACGACACATGGTCTAAACTTTGCTCCGTTTCAGTTTTTGAGAGCTCGGAACCCAAAGTTCGTCCTAATGAGAGTTTTTCATATGGTTTGGACGAACTTGGTCCAAACTTTGGTCCGTTTTTAGTTTTCTAGAGTGTGGAACTCAAAGTTCGGCCCAATGAGAGTTCTTTAGGTGGTTTGGACCACACATGGTCAAAACTTTGCTCTGTTTCAGTTTTTGAGAGCTCGGAACGAAAGTCCGTCCCAATGAGAGTTTTTCATATGGTTTGGACGAACGTGGTCCAAACTTTGGTCCGTTTTGAGTTTTAGAGAGTTTGGAACTCATAGTTCGGCCCAATGAGAGTTCTTTAGGTGGTTTGGACGACACATGGTCCAAACTTTGCTCCGTTTCAGTTTTTGAGATCTCGTGTTATGAAACTCCCAGGAAATGTATCTAACAACCTTGCTGAAAAACAAGACCTTTAGATCTCAAATCTGAAAACCCCAAAACCGATTTGAAAATCAACCCAAGGAAAGTAAAAACCGGATTACCTTGTCGATCAAATATCTCAAGGCAAGAAACTTGCTTGAGATTCGAATCACTCCACAAGCATGATTGATCAAGTCAAGCTTGAATGATTCTCGACATGCAATCTAAACTACATAGAATTGCAAAGAAACTTAGCTCTAGGCTAAAGGAAAAGCTCAAAGGCTTATTTTACTACATTTCCAAGTCTCCTTTTACAATGGAATTACATGGCATTATATAGCCTTAAAATTGAAACCCTAGACCTTCAATGAGGTATATCAAGAGTTGTAACATTCCATCTTTATGACAATAATCAGCCATTAAGTAAATGTAACCTAAAACATTGATAACAAAACTTAAAACTGAAAATTACATAGAAACACGCTTAAATCCGAGAATTGAAAATCCCATCAACAAACTATGTCTTGTAACCTCCCAAAGTATAAATGAAGCCTCACTTGAAGTATCTTGAAGTTCATGTTCCATAAATGACTCTTTGAATTGTCTTCAATGAAGCTTGAGTGCATTTAATGAATCTCCATTTTGAAGCTTTTCTTTAGTTTTGGATAGTATGGTAGGATTCATATCATCTCGGAACCCAAAGTTCGACCCAATGAGAGTTTTTCAGATGGTTTGGACGAACTTGGTCCAAACATTGCTCCGTTTTGAGTTTTGGAGAGTTTGGAACTTAAAGTTGTCCCAATCAGAGTTCTTTAGGTGGTTTGGACGACACATGGTCAACACTTTTCTCCGTTTCGGTTTTTGAGACCTCGGAACCCAAAGTTCGTCCCAATGTTAGTTTTTCATACTGTTTGAACGAACTTGGTCCAAACTTTGCTCCGTTTTGAGTTTCGAGAGTTTGGAACTCAAAGTTTGGCCCAATGAGATTTCTTTTTTTTTTGCAAAGGTAGATAGATGTATATAACTATGCAAAAAGGAGGACCTCATAGCCCGAGGCCAGGGCACAAATAAACTAAGCTCACACCCCGAGTAGGGAAACAAAATTCAAACATACCAGAAGGAAAACAACAATGACTCACCCCAAAGAAGGGGAGTGCAGAGAAGCTCACACCCCGAGCAGGGGAGAAAAATAAAAGACTACGATGCACGCCAAGAAGCTGACACGCCAAGCAAGAAAACGACAAAGCTCACACCCCGAGTAGGGAACTAACAACCAACTAAACCTATCATGAATAACTCAAGGAGAAGGGAAGCTTCCCTTGCCCAATAAGGAATCAACACTGAACTGAGGAGCACGCTCATACGTAATGTAGTTCGACTGAGGAGTCACCATGGCTAACGGAGGAGGATCGGTAACCTCTGGAGTAACGGCCAAGGTCTTCCCATCAACCCCCTCACGGGAACTGGCATGACCCTTGATCCCTACCGGGCTAGGGACCTGAGTAACTAACTGCGAACCCTTTGCTAGAGGCCTCGTCGGGCTAGGAGGAGAAGGTTGAACACCCGTCCTCATTGGGATAGAGCCCTGAGTAACAATACGCGAAGCCTCTGCCACAGGCCTCTTCGGGCGGTGAGGGCGCCACCCCAATGAGATTTCTTTAGGTTGTTTGGACGACACATGGTCCAAACTTTGCTCCGTTTCAGTTTTTGAGAGCTCGGAACCCAAAGTTCGTCCCAATGAGAGTTTTTCATATGGTTTGGACGAACTTGGTCCAAACTTTGCTCCATTTTGAGTTTTGGAGAGTTTGGAACTCAAAGTTCGGCCCAATGAGAGTTCTTTAGGTGGTTTGGACGACACATGGTCAAAACTTTGCTCCGTTTAAGTTTTTGAGAGCTCGGAACCCAAAGTTCATCCAAATGAGAGTTTTTCAAACAGTTTGGACGAACTTGGTCCAAACTTTGCTCCGTTTTGAGTTTTGGAGAGTTTGGAACTCAAAGTTCTGCCCAATGAGAGTTCTTTAGGTGGTTTGGACGACACATGGTCAAAACTTTGCTCCGTTTCAGTTTTTTAGAGCTCGGAACCCAAAGTTCATGCAAATGAGAGTTTTTCAAAACGGTTTGGATGAACTTGGTCCAAACTTTGCTCCGTTTTTAGTTTTGGACAGTTTGGATGATAAGCGCCCAACTTTGAGTTTACAAAGCTAGAGGTCCTTCTAGGATCCTTGTAAACAGACACAAATAAGACTAACTTACCGAATGATTCCAACCAAGAGTTTAGTTAGAAGATGAATCACTCTTAGATCAAACTTATAATCTATGATGGTCACTCAAAGATCCTAAGACGACTCACTCCAGAATTAGATTGATCAAAACTAATCCAATGAATCGGTTGAACATCAAACCTAAAACAAGATTTGAAAGAAAAGATAACACCAAAAGGGTTGAATAAGCAAAAGCTTTTTATTATTCATAATCTTCAACTTCACTTCAAATGACAAATTACATCCCTATTTATACTAAATGAAAAGACACCATAAAAGGACACAACCCTTCATCTGTGGTCTAAATTCAACCCCTAACTTTTCAAATCCATGCATGAACCTTCATAAATACAAGTTAATGAATTCACAAGATACATAATACATTAAATATGTGAATGAATATGAATTTCTAGATTCATTGTGTCTTTTGGTTGAATAGGTGCCTTTGTGAATCTTGAAAGGATGCAACTTTTCACCATAATAATTGGATTGGGCTTGTTGATCACTTATTTAAAATTCCAATCAGCAACCTCTAAAGCTTGTAATCATCTTGGGTTCTAGTAGCTTGATTAAGACACCTCTGTTCACATCATTGGAACTCAAAGTTCGGCCCAATGAGAGTTCTTTAGGTGGTTTGGACGACACATGGTCCAAACTTTGCTCCGTTTCAGTTTTTGAGAGCTCGGAACCCAAAGTTCGTCCCAATGAGAGTTTTTCAGGTGGTTTGGATGAACTTGGTCCAAACTTTGCTTCGTTTTGAGTTTTGGAGAGTTTGGAATTCAAAGTTCGGCCCAATGTTCTTTAGGTGGTCTTGACGACACATGGTCAAAACTTTGCTCCGTTTCAGTTTTTGAGAGCTCGGAACCAAGAGTTGGTCCCAATGAAAGTTTTTCATATGGTTTGGACGAACTTGGTCCAAACATTGCTCCGTTTTGAGTTTTGGAGAGTTTGGAACTCAAAGTTGTCCCAATCAGAGTTCTTTAGGTGGTTTGGACGACACATGGTCAACACTTTTGTTCGTTTCGGTTTTTGAGAGCTCGGAACCCAAAGTTCGTCCCAATGTGAGTTTTTCATATGGTTTGAACGAACTTGGTCCAAACTTTGCTCCGTTTTGAGTTTCGAGAGTTACGAACTCAAACTTCGGCCCAATGAGATTTATTTAGGTTGTTTGGACGACACATGGTCCAAACTTTGCTCCGTTTCAGTTTTTGGGAGCTCGGAACCCAAAGTTCGTGCCAATGAGAGTTTTTCATATGGTTTGGACGAACTTGGTCCAAACTTTGCTCCATTTTGAGTTTTGGAGAGTTTGGAACTCAAAGTTCGGCCCAATGAGAGTTCTTTAGGTGGTTTGGACGACACATGGTCAAAACTTTGCTCTGTTTAAGTTTTTGAGAGCTGGGAACCCAAAGTTCGTCCCAATGAGAGTTTTTCATATGGTTTGGATGAACTTGGTCCAAACTTTTCTCCGGTTTGAGTTTTGGAGAGTTTGGAATTCAAAGTTCAGCCCAATGAGAGTTCTTTAGGTGGTTTGGACGACACATGGTCCAAACATTGCTTCGTTTCAGTTTTTGAGAGCTCGGAACCCAAAGTTCGTCCCAATGAGAGTTTTTTCATATGGTTTGCATGAACTTGGTCCAAACTTTGCTCCGTTTTGAGTTTTGGAGAGTTTCGAACTCAAAGTTACGCCCACTGAGAATTCTTTAGGTTGTTATGTCGCCACATGGTCCAAACTTTTCTCCGTTTCAGTTTTGTAGAGCTCAGAACCAAAAGTTCGTCCCAATGAGAGTTTTTCATATGGTTTGGACGAACTTGGTCCAGACTTTTCTCCGGTTTGAGTTTTGGAGAGTTTGGAACTCAAAGTTCGGCCCAATGAGAGTTCTTTAGGTGGTTTTGACGACACATGGTCAAAACTTTGCTCCGTTTAAGTTTTTGACACCTCGGAACCCAAAGTTCGTCCCGATGAGAGTTTTTCATATGGTTTGGATGAACTTGGTCCAAACTTTTCTCCGTTTTGAGTTTTGGAGAGTTTTGAACTCAAAGTTAGGCCCACTGAGAATTCTTTAGGTTGTTATGACGACACATGGTCCAAACTTTGCTCCGTTTCAGTTTTGTAGAGCTCGGAACCAACAGTTCGTCCCAATGTGAGTTTTTCATATGGTCTGGACGAACTTGGTCCAAACTTTTCTCCGGTTTGAGTTTTGGAGAGTTTGGAATTCAAAGTTCAGCCCAATGAGAGTTCTTTAGGTGGTTTGGACGACACATGGTCCAAACATTGCTTCGTTTCAGTTTTTGAGAGCTCGGAACCCAAAGTTCGTCCCAATGAGAGTTTTTCATATGGTTTGCATGAACTTGGTCCAAACTTTGCTCCGTTTTGAGTTTTGGAGAGTTTCGAACTCAAAGTTACGCCCACTGAGAATTCTTTAGGTTGTTATGTCGCCACATGGTCCAAACTTTTCTCCGTTTCAGTTTTGTAGAGCTTAGAACCAAAAGTTCGTCCCAATGAGAGTTTTTCATATGGTTTGGACGAACTTGGTCCAAACTTTTCTCCGGTTTGAGTTTTGGAGAGTTTGGAACTCAAAGTTCGGCCCAATGAGAGTTCTTTAGGTGGTTTGGACGAGACATGGTCAAAACTTTGCTCCGTTTAAGGTTTTGCGAGGTCGGAGCCCAAAGTTCGTCGCAATGAGAGTTTTTAAGATGGTTTGGACGAACTTGGTCCAAACTTTTCTCCGTTTTGTGTTTTGGAGAGTTTTGAACTCAAAGTTCGGCCTAGTGAGAGTTCTTTAGGTGGTTTGGACGAGACATGGTCAAAACTTTGCTCCGTTTCAGGTTTTGAGAGCTCGGAACCCAAAGTTCGTCGCAATGAGAGTTTTTCAGATGGTTTTGACGAACTTGGTCCGAACTTTGCTCCGTTTTGAGTTTTGGAGAGTTTAGAACTCAAAGTTCGGCCCAATGAGACTTGTTTAGGTGGTTTGGACGACACTTGGTAAAAACTTTGTCCGTTTCAGGTTTTGAAAGCTCGGAACCCAAAGTTCGTACCAATGAGAGTTTTTCATGTGGTTTGGACGAACTTGGTCCAAACTTTGCTCCGTTTTGAGTTTTGGAGAGTTTGGAACTCAAAGTTCGGCCCAATGAGAGTTCTTTTGGTGGTTTGGACGACACTTGGTCAAAACTTTGCTCCGTTTAAGGTTTTGAGAGCTCGGAACCCAAAGTTCGTCCCAATGAGAGTTTTTCATATGGTTTGGACGAACGTTGTCAAAACTTTGCTCCGTTTTGAGTTTTGGAGAGTTTGGAACTCAAAGTTCGGCCCAATGCGAGTTCTTTAGGTGGTTTGGACGAGACATGGTCAAAACTTTGCTCCGTTTAAGGTTTTGAGAGCTCGGAACCCATAGTTCGTCCCAATGAGAGTTTTTCATATGGTTTGGACGAACTTCGTCCAAACTTTGCTCCATTTTGAGTTTTGGAGAGTTTTGAACTCAAACTTCAGCCCAATGAGAGTTCTTTAGGTTGTTTGGACGACACAAGGTCAAAACTTTGCTACGTTTCAGGTTTTGAGAGCTCGGAACCCAAAGTTCGTCGCAATGAGAGTTTTTCAGATCGTTTGGACGAAGTTGGTCCAAACTTTGCTCGGTTTTGAGTTTTGGAGAGTTAAGAACTCAAAGTTCGGCCCAATGAGAGGTCTTTAGGTGGTTTGGACGACACATGGTCAAAACTTTGCTCCATTTCAGGTTTTGAGAGCTCGGAACCCAAAGTTCGTCCCAATGAGAGTTTTTCATGTGGTTTAGGCGAACTTTGTCAAAACTTTGCTCCGTTTTGAGTTTTGGAGAGTTTGGAACTCAAAGTTCGGCCCAATGAGAGTTCTTTAGGTGGTTTGGCCGAGACATGGTCAAAACTTTGCTCCGTTTAAGGTTTTGAGAGCTCGGAACCAAAAGTTCATCCCAATGAGAGTTTTTCATCTGGTTTGGACGAACTTGGTCCAAACTTTGCTCCGTTTTGAGTTTTGGAGAGTTTGGAACTCAAAGTTCGGCCCAATGAGAGTTCTTTAGGTGGTTTGGACGAGACATGGTCAAAACTTTGCTCCGTTTAAGGTTTTGAGAGGTCGGAGCCCAAAGTTAGTCGCAATGAGAGTTTTTAAGATGGTTTGGACGAACTTGGTCCAAAGTTTTCTCCGTTTTGTGTTTTGGAGAGTTTTGAACTCAAAGTTCGGCCTAGTGAGAGTTCTTTAGGTGGTTTGGACGAGACATGGTCAAAACTTTGCTCCGTTTAAGGTTTTGAGAGCTCGGAACCCAAAGTTCGTCCCAATGAGAGTTTTTCATATGGTTTGGACGAACGTTGTCAAAACTTTGCTCCGTTTTGAGTTTTGAAGAGTTTGGAATTCAAAGTTCGGCCCAATGCGAGTTCTTTAGGTGGTTTGGACGAGACATGGTCAAAACTTTGCTCCGTTTAAGGTTTTGAGAGCTCGGAACCCATAGTTCTTCCCAATGAGAGTTTTTCATATTGTTTGGACGAACTTGGTCCAAACTTTGCTCCATTTTGAGTTTTGGAGAGTTTTGAACTCAAACTTCAGCCCAATGAGAGTTCTTTAGGTTGTTTGGACGACACAAGGTCAAAACTTTGCTACGTTTCAGGTTTTGAGAGCTCGGAACCCAAAGTTCGTCGCAATGAGAGTTTTTCAGATCGTTTGGACGAAGTTGGTCCAAACTTTGCTCGGTTTTGAGTTTTGGAGAGTTTAGAACTCAAAGTTCGGCCCAATGAGAGGTCTTTACGTGGTTTGGACGACACATGGTCAAAACTTTGCTCCGTTTCAGGTTTTGAGAGCTCGGAACCCAAAGTTCGTCCCAATGAGAGTTTTTCATGTGGTTTGGACGAACTTTGTCAAAACTTTGCTCCGTTTTGAGTTTTGGAGAGTTTGGAACTCAAAGTTCGGCCCAATGAGAGTTCTTTAGGTGGTTTGGCCGAGACATGGTCAAAACTTTGCTCCGTTTAAGGTTTTGAGAGCTCGGAACCAAAAGTTCATCCCAATGAGAGTTTTTCATCTGGTTTGGACGAACTTGGTCCAAACTTAGCTCCGTTTTGAGTTTTGGAGAGTTTGGAACTCAAAGTTCGGCCCAATGAGAGTTCTTTAGGTGGTTTGGACGAGACATGGTCAAAACTTTGCTCCGTTTAAGGTTTTGCGAGGTCGGAGCCCAAAGTTCGTCGCAATGAGAGTTTTTAAGATGGTTTGGACGAACTTGGTCCAAACTTTTCTCCGTTTTGTGTTTTGGAGAGTTTTGAACTCAAAGTTCGGCCTAGTGAGAGTTCTTTAGGTGGTTTGGACGAGACATGGTCAAAACTTTGCTCCTTTTCAGGTTTTGAGAGCTCGGAACCCAAAGTTCGTCGCAATGAGAGTTTTTCAGATGGTTTTGACGAACTTGGTCCGAACTTTGCTCCGTTTTGAGTTTTGGAGAGTTTAGAACTCAAAGTTCAGCCCAATGAGACTTGTTTAGGTGGTTTGGACGACACTTGGTAAAAACTTTGTCCGTTTCAGGTTTTGAGAGCTCGGAACCCAAAGTTCGTACCAATGAGAGTTTTTCATGTGGTTTGGACGAACTTGGTCCAAACTTTGCTCCGTTTTGAGTTTTGGAGAGTTTGGAACTCAAAGTTCGGCCCAATGAGAGTTCTTTAGGTGGTTTGGACGACACTTGGTCAAAACTTTGCTCCGTTTAAGGTTTTGAGAGCTCGGAACCCAAAGTTCGTCCCAATGAGAGTTTTTCATATGGTTTGGACGAACGTTGTCAAAACTTTGCTCCGTTTTGAGTTTTGGAGAGTTTGGAACTCAAAGTTCGGCCCAATGCGAGTTCTTTAGGTGGTTTGGACGAGAGATGGTCAAAACTTTGCTCCGTTTAAGGTTTGAGAGCTCGGAACCCATAGTTCGTCCCAATGAGAGTTTTTCATATGGTTTGGACGAACTTGGTCCAAACTTTGCTCCATTTTGAGTTTTGGAGAGTTTTGAACTCAAACTTCAGCCCAATGAGAGTTCTTTAGGTTGTTTGGACGACACAAGGTGATAAGAAACCCTTGATGATTGGATCTAAAAACCTTGCTAGCAAACAAGACCCATAGAACTCAATATCAAAAACCCCAAAACCAAGATGATTTCATCCCAAGGAAGAAGATAGAAACGGATTTACCTTGATGATCAAGATCAAGAGTAGAGAAAACTCGTTTCTAAACTCGAGATTCGAATCACTCCACAAGTAGTTCGATCAAAGCTACTTGAATGATCCTAACATGCAAATCTAAACACAAGATATGCAAAGAAAGTTGCTCATGGCCTTTAGGCTCAAAAGACTCAATTTCATTGAAACATCATCAAAATCTTCTTATTTTGTGTTACATCAAAGATGGCTTTTTATAGCCTCCAAATATAACCTAAATTAAGCCACTAGGTCACCTTAAAGTGTGTAACCTTCCTAACTTTAATGTATTAAAGAGCCACTAACAAAAGTAACCTATGTAACATTGAAAAGACTCAAAAACCTGAAAAATTACATGATGGACTCCATAAATCCGAGAATTGAAGTCTTGGTCAACCTTCATTTTGTGTGTAACATTCCATGAATTAATTAAGCTTCCCTTTGAAGTAGCTTAAAGTATAGTTCCATCAATTGATGCTTGATTTGCATTAAATGCAGCTTTCATGAACTCGGAGTGCATTTAATGTGTTCCATCTTGAAGCTCAAACACATAATAGAAATCAACACCTTCAACTCTATTGGAGTTCTTTATTGGTAGAGTTCATATCATTCTCCCCTTCTTCAAGAAGATTTGTCCTCAAATCAAAAGGGTCTCCTACATCAAATGGGCGAAAATCAGCGGCATTGAAAATGTAACTGACATCCCTCTCGCCTTGTAGAGCAATTTTGTAGTCATGGGATGTGATTGGTAAACCGCCTTTGGATCTCCACTTGGGTTTCTTATTAAAAGAATAAGGATCCTTCCAATAGTGTTTCCAAACCCAATCACCAGGTTTGAACACCTTATGCGTGCTGCCATGGATGAACTTTGAAGCAAATTTGGAGTTTTGCCTCTCAAGAAATGCATCGGCATTGATGTTCATGTGTTGGTTGCCATTGTTGACTTTAGAAGGTAACTTTGAATCAAGCTTCTCAATGATTGCTTTGGCTTCCTGTAAGAACTCAAGAGAAACACTAGAAAAACACGGTTTGAGCTCACCAGTGAGAAAACAAGTTCCTTTGTATAAAAGATCAAAAATATTTTGTTTTGAAAACAAAACATATTTAACCTCACAAACTGTTTGACACAAACTCATATTCTTGGCTTTTCTCTCATTTTTCTCTTTAGGCCATAAACTAATCTCATGCTTTTCTCTTTCACTCATTGTCTCACAAGATTCTTTTTCAATCAATTCACATGCTTTTGTCTTGGCCTTTTGTGCCTTTTTCCCTAACTCACACACATCAACATGTACTTCATCATGAGTAGGTATAACAATAGTAGAAGGGTTACAATCAAACAAGTCTTTGCAATCTAATTGCCTACTAGACAAGAAATCATTAACATGTGTTGGTTGCATTTCAATTTTAATTTCACCACTTCCTACCTCAATATTAGGCTGTATTTTAATGGGTAAACTAACATTTTCCAAAGATGAATGAATATTTGAAATTGATTTAGGTTTAGTGTACCTTGTAGACTTCCTTTGGAGATGTTTTTCAATCTTTATGGCTAAGTTCACCATCTCGTCTAAATCCCCATAAAGTTGAAGATCAAGTAGGGCAGCAATCTCCTTATTAAGTCCTCTAAAGAAACGAGCCATGGTAGTCATCTCATCCTCATAAAGATCAAGTTCATCAAGCAATTTTTGCATCTCCATGTAGTAAGCCTCCACACTTTTGCTCCCTTGTCTCAAAGTCCGCAAGTTATAGAAAAGCTTAGGAACAAAGTGCTCTCGCATTAATTGCTTCAAATCATTCCATGAATCTATTGGATGTTCAAGGTTCCTCCTACCCAAAAACAATTTATCCCACCAAGTAATGGCATAATCTCTAAGATGAGAAACAATAAGTTTTACCTTTTTCTCCTCACTTAAAGTGCAACAATCAAAGACATGATCAACTTTCCTTTCCCATTGAATGTACTCCTTTGAGTTTGTACTTCCATAGAACTTAGGAAGTTTAGGCTTCATGCGCAAGTTGGGATCAACTTTATAAATGTCTCTTGAATTTCTCCGTTGGACAGCTTGGAAACCTCCACCATATTCTTTTCCTTTGACCTCCCAATACTCCTTATGGTGCATTGGATTAGATCTCTCCTTTCGGATAAGAAAGGCTGGTTGTTTCTCCACGGATTTGATCCTTGCATCCAATTTCTCAAATTGCATGGTCATTTTCTCCATGCTTCGATGAAGTCTTGCAAAATCCTCTTGAGACATTTCTGCAAAACTAAGTAACGTAACAAAAAAAAAAAAATAATGGACCTCACAAGACTCTCTCACGTGTTTACACTCGTAAAGGTATAGTCACTCGTGTATACACTCGAATCAAAACACACTCTCAACAAATGCACGTTCTCTATCACAGGAGCCAATGAGCAAGTTTTTGCAATCAAGTGTTAGACAACACACATAAAAATCTATTCAAATAGCTTAAATATGGAGCAAAACGAAAATCAAATAAGAAACAAGTCAAGAAAGAATGATGGACAGATTTGAATATTAATTGCTAGATGGAAAGAACAAACTCTGAATTGTAACTCTTCACAATTAAATATCTAAAGGCTAACAATAAGAATTATGGAGTTTTAATCAGCCTTTACAAAAATAGGAGTTACACAAATGAGAAAGATCATGGGCATTGACACTAAGTGGCTGGAAATTTAAGTGTGCAAAACTATAACCGCTAAATTTATTGCAATTGGCTGTTTAATTTCAAAAAATTAAACATGAAACTGAAACCAATAAATAGAAAACGGTCAAATTTAACACAAATGAGAGTGTCATTACCAGCAAATTCAGATCCAATACACTTTGACACAAAAAAAAACCAACAAGAACAACAACAAGTTGCAGAATCACAGTTTTCTCGGTTTTTCCAGATATACTATCAAAATGACGGAATTTTTATATGAAGCAAGCCGAATCTCAAGATCTCATAGAAGACAAAGTTGTAGATCAGAAGAGGATCTATAAGATTGCAGAAGACGAAAATATGAAACGATAAATGGAAGTGACACTTTTTTTCAATTTTATATTTCTGGACAGAATGCAAGAACATGAACAGTGAGAGAAAAAAAATTCAGAATGAAGAACAAGAAAAGAAATGCAACAACGGAAACATATATCCGATCTAGAGCCTAAAGCTCTGATACCAAATGATAAGAAACCCTTGATGATTGGATCTAAAAACCTTGCTAGCAAACAAGACCCATAGAACTCAATATCAAAAACCCCAAAACCAAGATGATTTCATCCCAAGGAAGAAGATAGAAACGGATTTACCTTGATGATCAAGATCAAGAGTAGAGAAAACTCGTTTCTAAACTCGAGATTCGAATCACTCCACAAGTAGTTCGATCAAAGCTACTTGAATGATCCTAACATGCAAATCTAAACACAAGATATGCAAAGAAAGTTGCTCATGGCCTTTAGGCTCAAAAGACTCAATTTCATTGAAACATCATCAAAATCTTCTTATTTTGTGTTACATCAAAGATGGCTTTTTATAGCCTCCAAAATATAACCTAAATTAAGCCACTAGGTCACCTTAAAGTGTGTAACCTTCCTAACTTTAATGTATTAAAGAGCCACTAACAAAAGTAACCTATGTAACATTGAAAAGACTCAAAAACCTGAAAAATTACATGATGGACTCCATAAATCCGAGAATTGAAGTCTTGGTCAACCTTCATTTTGTGTGTAACATTCCATGAATTAATTAAGCTTCCCTTTGAAGTAGCTTAAAGTATAGTTCCATCAATTGATGCTTGATTTGCATTAAATGCAGCTTTCATGAACTCGGAGTGCATTTAATGTGTTCCATCTTGAAGCTCAAACACATAATAGAAATCAACACCTTCAACTCTATTGGAGTTCTTTATTGGTAGAGTTCATATCACTTTAAGTTTTTGAGAGCTCGGAACCCAAAGTTCGTCCCAATAAGAGTTTTTCATATGGATTGGACGAACTTGGTCCACACTTTGCTCCGTTTTGAGTTTTGGAGAGTTAGGAACTCAAAGTTCGGCCCAATGACAGTTCTTTAGGTGGGTTGGACGACACATGGTCAAAACTTTGCTCCGTTTCAGTTTTGTAGAGCTCGGAACCAAAAGTTCGTCCCAATGAGAGTTTTTCATATGGTTTGGACGAACTTGGTCCAAACTTTGCTCCGGTTTGAGTTTTCGAGAGTTTGGAATTCAAAGTTCGGCCCAATGAGAGTTCTTTAGGTTGTTTGGACGACACATGGTCCAAACATTGCTTCGTTTCAGTTTTTGAGAGCTCGGAACCCAAAGTTCGTCCCAATGACCGTTTCCATATGGTTTGGACAAACTTGGTCCAAATTTTGTTCCGTTTTGAGGTTTTGAGAGTTTGGAACTCAAAGTTCGACCCAATGAGAGTTGTGTAGGTTGTTTGGACGACACATGGTTCAAACTTTGCTCCGTTTCAGTTTTTGAGTTCTCGGAACCCAAAGTTCGTCCCAATGAGAGTTTTTCAGAAGGTTTGGACGAACTTGGTCCAAACTTTGCTCCGTTTTGAGTTTTGGAGTGTTTGGAACTCAATGTTCGGCCCAATGAGAGTTCTTCAGGTTGTTTGGACGACACATGGTCCAAACTATGCTCCGTTTCAGTTTTTGAGAGCTCGGAACCCAAAGTTCGTCCCAATGAGAGTTTTTCATATGGTTTGGACGAACATGGTCCAAACGTTGCTCCGTTTTGAGTTTTGGAGAGTTTGGAAATCAAAGTTCGACCCAATGAGAGTTCTTTAGGTTGTTTGGACGACACATGGTCCAAACTTTGCTCCGTTTCAGTTTTTGAGAGCTCGGAACCCACAGTTCGTCCCAATGAGAGTTTTTCATATGGTTTGGATCAACTTGGTCCACACTTTGCTCCGTTTTGAGTTTTGGAGAGTTAGGAACTCAAAGTTCGGCCCAATGAGAGTTGTTTACGTGGTTTGGACGACACATGGTCAAAACTTTGCTCCGTTTCAGTTTTGTAGAACTCGGAACCAAATGTTCGTCCCAATGAGAGTTTTTCATATGGTTTGGACGAACTTGGTCCAAACTTTGTTCCGGTTTGAGTTTGGGAGAGTTTGGAATTCAAAGTTCGGCCCAATGAGAGTTCTTTAGGTTGTTTGGACGACACATGGTCCAAACATTGCTTCGTTTCAGTTTTTGAGAGCTCGGAACCCAAAGTTCGTCCCAATGACCGTTTCCATATGGTTTGGACAAACTTGGTCCAAACTTTGTTCCGTTTTGAGGTTTTGAGAGTTTGGAACTCAAAGTTCGACCCAATGAGAGTTCTGTAGGTTGTTTGGACGACACATGGTTCAAACTTTGCTCCGTTTCAGTTTTTGAGTGCTCGGAACCCAAAGTTCGTCCCAATGAGAGTTTTTCAGAAGGTTTGGACGAACTTGGTCCAAACTTTGCTCCGTTTTGAGTTTTGGAGTGTTTGGAACTCAATGTTCGGCCCAATGAGAGTTCTTTAGGTTGTTTGGACGACACATTGTCCAAACTATGCTCCGTTTCAGTTTTTGAGAGCTCGGAACCCAAAGTTCGTCCCAATGAGAGTTTTTCATATGGTTTGGACGAACTTGGTCCAAACGTTGCTCCGTTTTGAGTTTTGGAGAGTTCTGAAATCAAAGTTCGACCCAATGAGAGTTCTTTAGGTTGTTTGGACGACACATGGTCCAAACTTTGCTCCGTTTCAGTTTTTGAGATCTCGGAACCCACAGTCCGTCCCAATGAGAGTTTTTCATATGGTTTGGATGAACTTGGTCCACACTTTGCTCCGTTTTGAGTTTTGGAGAGTTAGCAACTCAAAGTTCGGTCCAATGACAGCTCTTTAGGTGGTTTGGACGACACATGGTCAAAACTTTGCTCCGTTTCAGTTTCGTAGAGCTCGGAACCCAAAGTTCGTCCCAATGAGAGTTTTTCATATGGTTTGGACGAACTTGGTCCAAACTTTGCTTAGTTTTGAGTTTTGGAGAGTTTGGAACTCAAAGTTCGACCCAATGAGAGTTCTTTAGGTTATTTGGACGACACATGGTCCAAACTTTGCTCCGTTTCAGTTTTTGAGAGCTTGCAACCCAAAGTTCGTCCCAATGAGAGTTTTTCATATGGTTTGCACGAACTTAGTCCAAACTTTGCTCCGTTTTGAGTTTTGGAGTGGTTGGAACTGAAAGTTCAGCCCAATGAGAGTTTTTAGGTTGTTTGGACGACACATGGTCCAAACATTGCTCCGTTTCACTTTTTGAGAGCTTGGAACCCAAAGTTCGTCCCAATGAGAGTTTTTCATATGGTTTGGACGAACTTGGTCCAAACTTTGCTCCGTTTTGAGTTTTGGAGAGTTAGGAACTCAAAGTTCGGCCCAATGACAGTTCTTTAGGTGGGTTGGACGACACATGGTCAAAACTTTGCTCCGTTTCAGTTTTGTAGAGCTCGGAACCAAAAGTTCGTCCCAATGAGAGTTTTTCATATGGTTTGGACGAACTTGGTCCAAACTTTGCTCCGGTTTGAGTTTTCGAGAGTTTGGAATTCAAAGTTCGGCCCAATGAGAGTTCTTTAGGTTGTTTGGACGACACATGGTCCAAACATTGCTTCGTTTCAGTTTTTGAGAGCTCGGAACCCAAAGTTCGTCCCAATGACCGTTTCCATATGGTTTGGACAAACTTGGTCCAAATTTTGTTCCGTTTTGAGGTTTTGAGAGTTTGGAACTCAAAGTTCGACCCAATGAGAGTTGTGTAGGTTGTTTGGACGACACATGGTTCAAACTTTGCTCCGTTTCAGTTTTTGAGTTCTCGGAACCCAAAGTTCGTCCCAATGAGAGTTTTTCAGAAGGTTTGGACGAACTTGGTCCAAACTTTGCTCCGTTTTGAGTTTTGGAGTGTTTGGAACTCAATGTTCGGCCCAATGAGAGTTCTTTAGGTTGTTTGGACGACACATGGTCCAAACTATGCTCCGTTTCAGTTTTTGAGAGCTCGGAACCCAAAGTTCGTCCCAATGAGAGTTTTTCATATGGTTTGGACGAACTTGGTCCAAACGTTGCTCCGTTTTGAGTTTTGGAGAGTTTGGAAATCAAAGTTCGACCAAATGAGAGTTCTTTAGGTTGTTTGGACGACACATGGCCCAAACTTTGCTCCGTTTCAGTTTTTGAGATCTCGGAACCCACAGTTCGTGCCAATGAGAGTTTTTCATATGGTTTGGATGAACTTGGTCCACACTTTGCTCCGTTTTGAGTTTTGGAGAGTTAGCAACTCAAAGTCCGGTCCAATGACAGTTCTTTAGGTGGTTTGGACGACACATGGTCAAAACTTTGCTCCGTTTCAGTTTCGTAGAGCTCGGAACCCAAAGTTCGTCCCAATGAGAGTTTTTCATATGGTTTGGACGAACTTGGTCCAAACTTTGCTCAGTTTTGAGTTTTGGAGAGTTTGGAACTCAAAGTTCGACCCAATGACAGTTCTTTAGGTTATTTGGACGACACATGGTCCAAACTTTGCTCCGTTTCAGTTTTTGAGAGCTTGCAACCCAAAGTTCGTCCCAATGAGAGTTTTTCATATGGTTTGCACGAACTTAGTCCAAACTTTGCTCCGTTTTGAGTTTTGGAGAGGTTGGAACTCAAAGTTCGGCCCAATGAGAGTTCTTTAGGTTGTTTGGACGACACATGGTCCAAACATTGCTCCGTTTCAGTTTTTGAGAGCTTGGAACCCAAAGTTCGTCCCAATGAGAGTTTTTCATTTGGTTTGGACGAACTTGGTCCAAACTTTGCTCCGTTTGGAGTTTTGGAGAGTTTGGAAATCAAAGTTCGACCCAATGAGAGTTCTTTAGGTTGTTCGGACGACACATGGTCCAAACTTTTCTCCCTTTAAGTTTTTGAGAGCTCGGAACCCAAAGTTCGTCCCAATGAGAGTTTTTCATATGGATTGGACGAACTTGGTCCACACTTTGCTCCGTTTTGAGTTTTGGAGAGTTAGGAACTCAAAGTTCGGCCCAATGAGAGTTCTTTAGGTGGTTTGGACGACACATGGTCAAAACTTTGCTCCGTTTCAGTTTTGTAGAGCTCGGAACCAAAAGTTCGTCCCAATGAGAGTTTTTCATATGGTTTGGACGAACTTGGTCCAAACTTTGCTCCGGTTTGAGTTTTGGGGAGTTTGGAATTCAAAGTTCGGCCCAATGAGAGTTCTTTAGGTTGTTTGGACGACACATGGTCCAAACATTGCTTCGTTTCAGTTTTTGAGAGCTCGGAACCCAAAGTTCGTCCCAATGACCGTTTCCATATGGTTTGGACGAACTTGGTCCAAACTTTGTTCCGTTTTGAGTTTTTGAGAGTTTGGAACTCAAAGTTCGACCCAATGAGAGTTGTGTAGGTTGTTTGGACGACACATGGTCCAAACTTTGCTCCGTTTCAGTTTTTGAGTGCTCGGAACCCAAAGTTCGTCCCAATGAGAGTTTGTCATATGGTTTGGACGAACTTGGTCCAAACTTTGCTCAGTTTTGAGTTTTGGAGAGTTAGCAACTCAAAGTTCGGTTCAATGACAGTTCTTTAGGTGGTTTGGACGACACATGGTAAAAACTTTGCTCCGTTTCAGTTTCGTAGAGCTCGGAACCAAAAGTTCGTCCAAAAGAGAGTTTTTCATATGGTTTGGATGAACTTGGTCCAAACTTTGCTTAGTTTTGAGTTTTGGAGAGTTTGGAACTAAAAGTTCGACCCAATGAGAGTTCTTTAGGTTATTTGGACGACACATGGTCCAAACTTTGCTCCGTTTAAGTTTTTGAGAGCTTGGAACCCAAAGTTCGTCCCAATGAGAGTTTTTCATATGGTTTGCACGAACTTAGTCCAAACTTTGCTCCGTTTTGAGTTTTGGAGAGGTTGGAACTCAAAGTTCGGCCCAATGAGAGTGCTTTAGGTTGTTTGGACGACACATGGTCCAAAGTTTGCTCCGTTTCAGTTTTGTAGAGCTCAGAACCAAAAGTTCGTCCCAATGAGACTTTTTCATATGGTTTTGACGAACTTGGTCCAAACTGTTCTCCGGTTTGAGTTTTGGAGAGTTTGGGACTCAAAGTTCGGCCCAATGAGAGTTCTTTAGGTTGTTTGGACGACACATTGTCCAAACATTGCTACGTTTCAGTTTTTGAGAGCTCGGAACCCAAAGTTTGACCCTATGAGAGTTTTTCATATGGTTTCGACGAACTTAGTCCAAACTTTGCTCCGTTTTGAGTTTTGGAGAGTTTGGAACTGAAAGTTCGACCCAATGAGAGTTCTTTAGGTTGTTTGGACGACACATAGTCCAAACTTTGCTCCTTTTATGTTTTTGAGAGCTCAGTACCCAAAGTTCGTCCCAATGAGAGGTTTTCATATGGTTTGGACGAACTTGGTCCAAACTTTGCTCCGTTTGTAGTTTTGGCGAGTTAGGAACTCAAAGTTTGGCCCAATGAGAGTTCTTTAGGTTGTTTGGATGACACATGGTCAAAACTTTGCCCCGTTTCAGTTTTGTAGAGCTCGGAACCAAAAGTTCGTCACAATGAGAGTTTTTCATACGGTTTGGACGAACTTGGTCCAAACTTTGCTCCGGTTTGAGTTTTGGAGAGTTTGGAACTCAAAGTTCGGCCCAATGAGAGTTCTTTAGGTTGTTTGGACGACACATGGTCAAAACTTTGCTCCGTTTCAGTTTTGAGAGCTCAGTGAAGGTGTTCATATAACACATGTGGAAGCAATTTTAGGATCGGAGGCACTTAACTACATCAATTTTAGAAAATGAAAACATGCTGTCCAAATACCGTAAGGAGAGAGCAGAATTTTTACCAACCTTTTGGAGACCGATTCAACAACTCCCTTTGATTCCTTTGATCACGAACGGTGTGTGGACCACCTCTAGTGTCTTCCCCACTATTCTCCGGGCCAAGAACGACTTGTGGGAGTGTATAGAGATAGGGAATGGAAAGGGAATGCTTGAAGGTTCAAGCACTAGAGAGATATATGGAGATGAGTGAGTTTGAGACCAAAATCCAGCAGCATAACAATATGGAAAATGGCTCTCCTTCCTTTGATTCTGATTCATACTCCTTATATAGACATCTTCCATGCAAAGAGAAGCCTCATGACACTAGACACATGGTGAAATTGCAACTCAAAGTGGATTCTAGGTGTTTAATTCACAACACATGCAACTAGTGCATGGTTGTGTTGTTTTCCACTATGCATCAACATGCAAGAGTGGGAATGCCACTAAATCCACTTAAAATTGAATCTAAATTCTCAATTTTCAGCTTGCAATTCATTCCTATTTCAATTCAAAATTGAAATTGATTTCTAGGCAATTAATTTGTACAATTCCAAGTAATTTTTACATGATTAATCCAATTAATCTTTATCACCTAGTGCCATGAATTATATATGATTCCTAATACATATATATGGTATTCAAAACACTTTTAAATACTCCATCTCTCATTTTCTAATTTAATTCATAATTAAATTATTGTGTCAAACACAATTTACGATAATACCTGTTTTCCCGATTTTGAACGATTCAAAGCTTCCTATCTTTTTGTTCTAGGCTTTGTTCCGATATGAGCTAGTAGGGGGACCTAATGGACCTATAGATCATGGGCTCCAACGATTCGAGGCTAACCGACTAATCTCATTATCCAAGCTAGCCAACATTCGTTAACTACCGGGACACTCCACTATAGCCCGATAGTTGCACTCCCCTCACTATAGACATATTTTTTTGTCCACTTGATTTAACCATGATTAGTAAGTCGATCCTTCACAGGTTGTTCGTAGCTATAGCTAGGTCAAAAGCCCGTTTTACCCCTATAGTACTTCTAGTTCCTTAAGTCCCACTGATCCTCTAATGAACAATTGGTTTATGGTCCAACCAATAAACCGAGTCCCTCTCAGGCCAATGAGAGGGCGGGATCCCTTTGTTCAAGTCCCGGAGTCAGCACTTAAGGGAACAACCTCTCTACTATCCCTAATTCGGGTAGGAGTGAATTCTTTCTTGCACGACTATGTCCCCAGCTATCTACTCGTTCCTATCCCTGAAATGGGAGGCTTATTGAGTCGGCGATACTGAGCCACTCTCACCTATGCAGATCTAAGGATAAGTCCGAATAAACAGGAGTTCATAGTTAGCTCAGGATTAAGATCGAGTTACCTAGGTCATCACATGAAATAGTCAGTCTCGTCAGTAAACGGTGTTATAAAGCGAGAGCGACTTATTTCTTGGTCCTGGTCTTATGCAAACTCATTGCATAGGACGCCCCCACTCGCATGTCACTACATGGACGATTTAGGATCACATCGTCTATACCATCTATAAAGTGGGCCGCGTCTCATAGTGTCTCCAGAATAAGGTACCCAACCCTATCCCTATACTATAGACTGTTTTGGCTATTACTCAAGCTTGATCCACTTTTATGTCTCTACATAAAGCTCAAGTGTTCATCCTATAGCCATGGATCTTAGTTTATTGGATTTGGGTTATTATATGTGCAATTTACTTTATTCAGTAATAACTTTACTGAATTAATCTCGATAACGCCTTTATCGAATAAGTATATAATTCGTTTAACATTCACTATCTACGAGTTTTAGGACACATATCCCAACACTCGGAACCCACAGTTCGTCCCAATGAGAGTTTTTCATATGGTTTGGACGAATTTGGTCCAAACTTTGCTCCGTTTTGAGTTTTGGAGAGTATGGAACTCAAAGTTCGGCCCAATGCGAGTTCTTTAGGTTGTTTGGACGACAGATGGTCCAAACGTTGCTCCGTTTCAGTTTTAGAGCTCGGAACCCAAAGTTCGTCCCAATGAGAGTTTTTCATATGGTTTGGACGAACTTAGTCCAAACTTTGCTCCGTTTTGAGTTTTGGAGAGTTAGGACTCAAAGTTCGGCCCAATGACAGTTCTTTAGGTGGTCTGGACGACGCATGGTCAAAACTTTACTCCGTTTCAATTTTAGAGCTCGGAACCCAAAGTTCGTCCGAATGAGAGTTTGTCATATGGATTGGACGAATTTGGTCCAAACTTTGGTCTGTTTTGAGTTTCTCAGAGTTTGGAACTCAAAGGTCAGCCCAATGATAGTTCTTTAGGTTGTTTGGACGACACATGGTCCAAACATTGCTCCATTTCAGTTTTTTAGAGCTCGGAACCCAAAGTTCGTCCCAATGAGAGTTTTTCATATGGTTTGGACGAACTTGGTCCAAACTTTGCTCCGGTTTGAGTTTTGGAGAGTTTGGAATTCAAAGTTCGGCCCAATGACAGTTCTTTAGGTGGTTTGGACGACGCAGGTCAAAACTTTGCTCCGTTTCAGTTTCGTAGTGCTGAGAACCCAAAGTTCGTCCCAATGAGAGTCTTTCATATGGTTTGGACGAACTTGGTCCAAACTTTGCTCCGGTTTGAGTTTCGGAGAGTTTGGAACTCAAAGTTCAGCCCAATGACAGTTCTTTAGGTGGTTTGGACGACGCGGGTCAAAACTTTGCTCCGTTTCAGTTTCGTAGTGCTAAGAACCCAAAGTTCGTCCCAATGAGAGTCTTTCATATGGTTTGGACGAACTTGGTCTAAACTTTCCTCCGTTTTGAGTTTTGGAGAGTTTGGAACTCAAAGTTCGGGCCCATGACAGTTCTTTAGGTGGTTTGGATGACACACGGTGAAAACTTTGCTCCGTTTCAGTTTTGTAGAGCTCGGAACCCAAAGTTCGTCCCCATGACAGTTTTTCATTTGGTTTGGACGAACTTGGTCCAAACTTTGCTCCGTTTTGAGTTTTGGAGAGTATGGAACTCAAAGTTGCCCAATGCGAGTTCTTTAGGTTGTTTGGACGACACATGGTCCAAACGTTGCTCCGTTTCACTTTTTGAGAGCTCGGAACCCAAATTTCGTCCCAATGAGAGTTTTTCATATGGTTTGGACGAACTTGGTCCAAACTTTGATCCGGTTTGAGTTTTGGAGAGTTTGGAACTCAAAGTTCGGCCCAATGACAGTTCTTTAGGTGGTTTGGACGACGCGGGTCAAAACTTTGCTCTGTTTCAGTTTCGTAGTGCTAAGAACCCAAAGTTCGTCCCAATGAGAGTCTTTCAATTGGTTTGGACGAACTTGGTCCAAACTTTCCTACGTTTTGAGTTTTGGAGAGTTTGGATCTCAAAGTTCGGCCCCATGGCAGTTCTTTACGTGGTTTGGATGACACACGGTGAAAACTTTGCTCCGTTTCAGTTTTGTAGAGCTCGGAACCCAAAGTTCGTCCCTATGAGAGTTTTTCATTTGGTTTGGACGAACTTGGTCCAAACTTTTCTCCGTTTTGAGTTTTGGAGAGTTTGGAACTCAAAGTTCGGCCCAATGCGAGTTTTTTAGGTTGTTTGGACGACACATGGTCCAAACGTTGCTCCGTTTAAGTTTTTGAGAGCTCGGAACCCAAAGTTCGTCCCAATGAGAGTCTTTCATATGGTTTGGACGAACTTGGTCCAAACTTTGCTCCGGTTTGAGTTTCGGAGAGTTTGGAACTCAAAGTTCAGCCTAATGACAGTTCTTTAGGTGGTTTGGACGACGCGGGTCAAAACTTTGCTCCGTTTCAGTTTCGTAGTGCTAAGAACCCAAAGTTCGTCCCAATGAGAGTCTTTCATATGGTTTAGACGAACTTGGTCTAAACTTTCCTCCGTTTTGAGTTTTGGAGAGTTTGGAACTCAAAGTTCGGGCCCATGACAGTTCTTTAGGTGGTTTGGATGACACACGGTGAAAACTTTGCTCCGTTTCAGTTTTGTAGAGCTCGGAACCCAAAGTTCGTCCCCATGAGAGTTTTTCATTTTGTTTGGACGAACTTGGTCCAAACTTTGCTCCGCTTTGAGTTTAGGAGAGTTTGGAACTCAAAGTTCGGCCCAATGCGAGTTCTTTAGGTTGTTTGGACGACACATGGTCCAAACGTTGCTCCGTTTCAGTTTTAGAGCTCGGAACCCAAAGTTCGTCCCAATGAGAGTTTTTCATATGGTCTGGACGAACTTAGTCCAAACTTTGCTCCGTTTTGAGTTTCTCAGAGTTTGGAACTCAAAGGTCAGCCCAATGATAGTTCTTTAGGTTGTTTGGACGACACATGGTCCAAACATTGCTCCATTTCAGTTTTTTAGAGCTCGGAACCCAAAGTTCGTCCCAATGAGAGTTTTTCATATGGTTTGGACGAACTTGGCCCAAACATTGCTCCGTTTTGAGTTTTGGAGAGTTTGGAACGCAAAGTTCAGACCAATGAGAGATCTTTAGGTTGTTTGGACGACACATGGTCCAAACATTGCTCCGTTTCAGTTTTTGAGAGCTCAGAACCAAAAGTTCGTCCCAGTGAGACTTTTTCAGATGGTTTGGACGAACTTGGTCCAAACTTTGTTCCGTTTTGAGTTTTGGAGAGTTTGGAACTCAAAGTTCGGCCCAATGAGAGATCTTTAGGTTGTTTGGACGACACATGGTCCAAACATTGCTCCGTTTCAGTTTTTGAGAGCTCAGAACCGAATGTTCGTCCCAATGAGAGTTTTTCATATGGTTTGGACGAACTCGGTCAAAACTTTGCTCTGTTTTGAGTTTTGGAGAGTTTGGACCTCAAAGTTCGGCCCTATGGGAGTTCTTTAGGTTGTTTGGACGAGACATGGTCAAAACTTTGCTCCGTTTCAGTTTTGAGAGCTCGGAACCCAAAGTTCGTCCCAATGAGAGTTTTTCATATGGTTTGGACGAACTTGGTCCAAACTTTGCTCCGTTTTGAGTTTTGGAGAGTGTGGAACTCAAACGTCGGCCCAATGATAGTTCTTCAGGTTGTTTGGACGACACATGGTCCAAACATTGCTCCGTTTCAGTTTTTGAGATCTCGGAACCCAAAGTTCGTCCCAATGAGAGTTTTTCATATGGTTTGGACGAACTTGGTCCAAACTTTGCTCCGTTTTGAGTTTTGGAGAGTTTGGAACTCAAAGTTCGGCCCAATGAGAGTTCTTTAGGTGGTTTGGACAATACATGTTCAAAAATTTTCTCCGTTTCAGTTTTGTAGAGCTCGGAACCAAAAGTTCGTCCCAATGAGAGTTCTTCATATGGTTTGGAAGATCTTGGTCCAAACTTTGCTCCGGTTTGAGGTTTGGAGAGTTTGGAATTCAAGGTTCGTCCCAATGAGAGTTTTTCATATGGTTTGGACGAACTTGGTCGCAACTTTGCTCCGTTTTGAGTTTTGGAGAGTTTGGAACTCAAAGGTCGGCCCAATGAGAGTTCTTTAGGTTGTTTGGACGACACATTGTCCAAACATTGCTCCGTTTCAGTTTTTGAGAGCTCGGAACCCAAAGTTCGTCGCAATGAGTGTTTGTCATATGGTTTGGACGAACTTGGTCCAAACTTTGCTCCGTTTTGAGTTTTGGAGAGTTTGGAACTCAAAGTTCGGCCCAATGAGAGTTCTTTAGGTGGTTTGGACAACACATGTTCAAAACTTTTCTCCGTTTCAGTTTTGTAGAGCTCGGAACCAAAAGTTCGTCCCAATGAGAGTTCTTCATATGGTTTGGAAGATCTTGGTCCAAACTTTGCTCCGGTTTGAGGTTTGGAGAGTTTGGAATTCAAAGTTCGTCCCAATGAGAGTTTTTCATATGGTTTGGACGAACTTGGTCGCAACTTTGCTCCGTTTTGAGTTTTGGAGAGTTTGGAACTCAAAGGTCGGCCCAATGAGAGTTCTTTAGGTTGTTTGGACGACACATGGTCCAATCATTGCTCCGCTTCAGTTTTTGAGAGCTCGGAACCCAAAGTTCGTCCCAATGAGAGTTTTTCATATGGTTTGGACGAACTTGGTCCAAACTTTGCTCCGGTTTGAGTTTTGGAGAGTTTGGAAGTCAAAGTTCGGCCCAATGACAGTTCTTTAGGTGGTTTGGACGACGCAGGTCAAAACTTTGCTTCGTTTCAGTTTCGTAGTGCTGAGAACCCAAAGTTCGTCCCAATGAGAGTCTTTCATATGGTTTGGACGAACTTGGTCCAAACTTTGCTCCGGTTTGAGTTTCGGAGAGTTTGGAACTCAAAGTTCAGCCCAATGACAGTTCTTTAGGTGGTTTGGACGACGCGGGTGAAAACTTTGCTCCGTTTCAGTTTCGTAGTGCTAAGAACCCAAAGTTCGTCCCAATGAGAGTCTTTCATATGGTTTGGACGAACTTGGTCTAAACTTTCCTCCGTTTTGAGTTTTGGAGAGTTTGGAACTCAAAGTTCGGGCCCATGACAGTTCTTTAGGTGGTTTGGATGACACACGGTGAAAACTTTGCTCCGTTTCAGTTTTGTAGAGCTCGGAACCCAAAGTTCGTCCCCATGAGAGTTTTTCATTTTGTTTGGACAAACTTGGTCCAAACTTTGCTCCGTTTTGAGTTTTGGAGAGTTTGGAACTCAAAGTTCGGCCCAATGCGAGTTCTTTAGGTTGTTTGGACGACACATGGTCCAAACGTTGCTCCGTTTCAGTTTTTGAGAGCTCGGAACCCAAAGTTCTTCCCAATGAGAGTTTTTCATATGGTTTGGACGAACTTAGTCCAAACTTTGCTCCGTTTTGAGTTTTGGAGAGTTAGGACTCAAAGTTCGGCCCAATGACAGTTCTTTAGGTGGTCTGGACGACGCATGGTCAAAACTTTACTCCGTTTCAATTTTAGAGCTCGGAACCCAAAGTTTGTCTGAATGAGAGTTTGTCATATGGATTGGACGAATTTGGTCCAAACTTTGGTCTGTTTTGAGTTTCTCAGAGTTTGGAACGCAAAGTTCGGACCTATGAGAGATCTTTAGGTTGTTTGGACGACACATGGTCCAAACATTGCTCCGTTTCAGTTTTTGAGAGCTCGGAACCAAAAGTTCGTCCCAATGAGACTTTTTCAGATGGTTTGGACGAACTTGGTCCAAACTTTGTTCCGTTTTGAGTTTTGGAGAGTTTGGAACTCAAAGTTCGGCCCAATGAGACATCTTTAGGTTATTTGGACGACACATGGTCCAAACATTGCTCCGTTTCAGTTTTTGAGAGCTCAGAACCGAATGTTCGTCCCAATGAGAGTTTTTCATATGGTTTGGACGAACTCCGTCAAAACTTTGCTCCGTTTTGAGTTTTGGAGAGTTTGGACCTCAAAGTTCGGCCCGATGAGAGTTCTTTAGGTTGTTTTGACGACACATGGTCAAAACATTGCTCCGTTTTAGTTTTTGAGAGCTCGGAACTCAAAGTTCGTCCCAATGAGAGTTTTTCATATGGTTTGGACGAACTTGGTCGCAACTTTGCTCCGTTTTGAGTTTTGGAGAGTTTGGAACTCAAAGGTCGGCCCAATGAGAGTTCTTTAGGTTGTTTGGACGACACATGGTCCAAACATTGCTCCGTTTCAGTTTTTGAGAGCTCGGAACCCAAAGTTCGTCGCAATGAGTGTTTGTCATATGGTTTGGACGAACTTGGTCCAAACTTTGCTCCGTTTTGAGTTTTGGATAGTTTGGAACTCAAAGGTCGGCCCAATAGTTTTTTAGGTTTTTTGGACGACACATGGTCCAAACTTTGCTCCGTTTCAGTTTTTGAGAGCTCGGAACCCAAAGTTCGTCACAATGAGAGTTTTTCAGATGGTTTGGACGAACTTGGTCCAAACTTTGCTCCGTTTTTAGTTTTGGAGAGTTTGGAACTCAAAGGTCGGCCCAATGATAGTTTTTTAGGTTGTTTGGACGACACATGGTCCAAACTTTGCTCCGTTTCAGTTTTAGAGCTCGAAACCCAAAGTTCGTCCCAATGAGAGTTTGTCATATGGTTTGGACGAATTTGGTCCAAACTTTGCTCCGTTTTGAGTTTCTGAGAGTTTGGAACTCAAAGGTCGTCCCAATGATAGTTCTTTAGGTTGTTTGGACGACACATGGTCAAACATTGCTCTGTTTCAGTTTTTGAGAGCTCGGAACCCAAAGTTCGTCCCAATGAGAGTTTTTCATATGGTTTGGACGAACTTGGTCCAAACTTTGCTCCGTTTTGAGTTTTGGAGAGTTTGGAACTCAAAGTTCGGCCCAATGAGAGATCTTTAGGTTGTTTGGACGACACATGGTCCAAACATTGCTCCGTTTTAGTTTTTGAGAGCTAAGAACCCAATGTTCGTCCCAATGTGAGTTTTTCATATGGTTTGGACGAACTTAGTCCAAACTTTGCTCCGTTTTGAGTTTTGGAGAGTTAGGACTCAAAGTTCGGCCCAATGACAGTTCTTTAGGTGGTCTAGACGACGCATGGTCAAAACTTTACTCCGTTTCAATTTTAGAGCTCGGAACCCAAAGTTCATCCGAATGAGAGTTTGTCATATGGTTTGGACGAATTTGGTCCAAACTTTGGTCTGTTTTGAGTTTCTGAGAGTTTGGAACTCAAAGGTCGGCCCAATGATAGTTCTTTAGGTTGTTTGGACGACACATGGTCCAAACATTGCTCCGTTTCAGTTTTTGAGAGCTCGGAACCAAAAGTTCGTCCCAATGAGAGTTTTTTCAGATTGTTTGGACGAACTTGGTCCAAACTTTGTTCCGTTTTGAGTTTTGGAGAGTTTGGAACTCAAAGTTCGGCCCAATGAGAGATCTTTAGGTTGTTTGGACGACACATGGTCCAAACATTGCTCCGTTTCAGTTTTTGAGAGCTCAGAACCCAATGTTCGTCCCAATGAGAGTTTTTCATATGGTTTGGACGAACTCGGTCAAAACTTTGCTCCGTTTTGAGTTTTGGAGAGTTTGGACCTCAAAGTTCGGCCCGATGAGAGTTCTTTCGGTTGTTTGGGCGACACATGGTCAAAACATTGCTCCGTTTTAGTTTTTCAGAGCTCGGAACTCAAAGTTCGTCCCAATGTGAGTTTTTCATATGGTTTGGACGAACTTGGTCGCAACTTTGCTCCGTTTTGAGTTTTGGAGAGTTTGGAACTCAAAGGTCGGCCCAATGAGAGTTCTTTAGGTTGTTTGGACGACACATGGTCCAAACATTGCTCCGTTTCAGTTTTTGAGAGCTCGGAACCCAAAGTTCGTCCCAATGAGTGTTTGTCATATGGTTTGGACGAACTTGGTCCAAACTTTGCTCCGTTTTGAGTTTTGGAGAGTTTGGAACTCAAAGGTCGGCCCAATGATAGTTTTTTAGGTTGTTTGGACGACACATGGTCATAACTTTGCTCCGTTTCAGTTTTTGAGAGCTCGGAACCCAAAGTTCGTCCCAATGAGAGTTTTTCAGATGGTTTGGACGAACTTGGTCCAAACTTTGCTCCGTTTTTAGTTTTGGAGAGTTTGGAACTCAAAGGTCGGCCCAATTATAGTTCTTTAGGTTGTTTGGACGACACATGGTCCAAACTTTGCTCCGTTTCAGTTTTAGAGCTCGGAACCCAAAGTTCGTCCCGATGAGAGTTTGTCATATGGTTTGGACGAATTTGGTCCAAACTTTGCTCCGTTTTGAGTTTATGAGAGTTTGGAACTCAAAGGTCGGCCCAATGATAGTTCTTTAGGTTGTTTGGACGACACATGGTCAAACATTGCTCCGTTTCAGTTTTTGAGAGCTCGGAACCCAAAGTTCGTCCCAATGAGAGTTTTTCATATGGTTTGGACGATTTTGGTCCAAACTTTGCTCCGTTTTGAGTTTTGGAGAGTTTGGAACGATAAGTTCAGACCAATGAGAGATCTTTAGGTTGTTTGGACGACACATGGTCCAAACATTGCTCCGTTTCAGTTTTTGAGAGCTCGGAAGCAAAAGTTCGTCCCAATGAGTGTTTTTCAGATGGTTTGGACGAAATTGGTCCAAACTTTGTTCCGTTTTGAGTTTTGAAGAGTTTGGAACTCAAAGTTCGGCCCAATGAGAGATCTTTAGGTTGTTTGGACGACACATGGTCCAAACATTGCTCCGTTCCAGTTTTTGAGAGCTCAGAACCCAATGTTCGTCCCAATGAGAGTTTTTCATATGGTTTGGACGAACTTAGTCCAAACTTTGCTCCGTTTTGAGTTTTGGAGAGTTAGGACTCAAAGTTCGGCCCAATGACAGTTCTTTAGGTGGTCTGGACGATGCATGGTCAAAACTTTACTCCGTTTCAATTTTAGAGCTCGAAACCCAAACTTCGTCCGAATGAGAGTTTGTCATATGGTTTGGACGAATTTAGTCCAAACTTTGGTCTATTTTGAGTTTCTGAGAGTTTGGAACTCAAAGGTCGGCCCAATGATAGTTCTTTAGGTTGTTTGGACGACACATGGTCCAAACATTGCTCCGTTTCAGTTTTTGAGAGCTCGGAACCAAAAGTTCGTCCCAATGAGAGTTTTTCAGATGGTTTGGACGAACATGGTCCAAACTTTGTTCCGTTTTGAGTTTTGGAGAGTTTGGAACTCAAAGTTCGGCCCAATGAGAGATCTTTAGGTTGTTTGGAAGACACATGGTCCAAACATTGCTCCGTTTCAGTTTTTGAGAGTTCAGAACCCAATGTTCGTCCCAATGAGAGTTTTTCATATGGTTTGGACGAACTCGGTCAAAACTTTGCTCCGTTTTGAGTTTTGGAGAGTTTGGACCTCAAAGTTCGGCCCGATGAGAGTTCTTTAGGTTGTTTGGACGACACATGGTCAAAACATTGCTCCGTTTTAGTTTTTGAGAGCTCGGAACTCAAAGTTCGTCCCAATGAGAGTTTTTCATATGGTTTGGACGAACTTGGTCGCAACTTTGCTCCGTTTTGAGTTTTGGAGAGTTTGGAACTCAAAGGTCGGCCCAATGAGAGTTCTTTAGGTTGTTTCGACGACACATGGTCCAAACATTGCTCCGTTTCAGTTTTTTAGAGCTCGGAACCCAAAGTTCGTCCCAATGAGTGTTTGTCATATGGTTTGGACGAACTTGGTCCAAACTTTGCTTCGTTTTGAGTTTTGGAGAGTTTGGAACTCAAAGGTCGGCCCAATGATAGTTTTTTAGGTTGTTTGGACGACACATGGTCATAACTTTTCTCCGTTTCAGTTTTTGAGAGCTCGGAACCCAAAGTTCGTCCCAATGAGAGTTTTTCAGATGGTTTGGATGAACTTGGTCCAAACTTTGCTCCGTTTTTAGTTTTGGAGAGTTTGGAACACAAAGGTCGGCCCAATTATAGTTCTTTAGGTTGTTTGGACGACACATGGTCCAAACTTTGCTCCGTTTCAGTTTTAGAGCTCGGAACCCAAAGTTCGTACCAATGAGAGTTTGTCATATGGTTTGCACGAATTTGGTCCAAACTTTGCTCCGTTTTGAGTTTATGAGAGTTTTGAACTCAAAGGTCGGCCCAATGATAGTTCTTTAGGTTGTTTGGACGACACATGGTCAAACATTGCTCCGTTTCAGTTTTTGAGAGCTCGGAACCCAAAGTTCGTCCCAATGAGAGTTTTTCATATGGTTTGGACGAACTTGGTCCAAACTTTGCTCCGTTTTGAGTTTTGGAGAGTTTGGAACGATAAGTTCAGACCAATGAGAGATCTTTAGGTTGTTTGGACGACACATGGTCCAAACATTGCTCCGTTTCAGTTTTTGAGAGCTCGGAAGCAAAAGTTCGTCCCAATGAGTGTTTTTCAGATGGTTTGGACGAAATTGGTTCAAACTTTGTTCCGTTTTGAGTTTTGGAGAGTTTGGAACTCAAAGTTCGGCCCAATGAGAGATGTTTAGGTTGTTTGGACTACACATGGTCCAAACATTGCTCCGTTCCAGTTTTTGAGAGCTCAGAACCCAATGTTCATCCCAATGAGAGTTTTTCATATGGTTTGGACGAACTTGGTCCAAACTTTGCTCCGTTTTGAGTTTTGGAGAGTTTGGAACGATAAGTTCAGACCAATGAGAGATCTTTAGGTTGTTTGGACGACACATGGTCCAAACATTGCTCCGTTTCAGTTTTTGAGAGCTCGGAAGCAAAAGTTCGTCCCAATGAGTGTTTTTCAGATGGTTTGGACGAAATTGGTTCAAACTTTGTTCCGTTTTGAGTTTTGGAGAGTTTGGAACTCAAAGTTCGGCCCAATGAGAGATGTTTAGGTTGTTTGGACTACACATGGTCCAAACATTGCTCCGTTCCAGTTTTTGAGAGCTCAGAACCCAATGTTCATCCCAATGAGAGTTTTTCATATGGTTTGGACGAACTTAGTCCAAACTTTGCTCCGTTTTGAGTTTTGGAGAGTTAGGACTCAAAGTTCGGCCCAATGACAGTTCTTTAGGTGGTCTGGACGACGCATGGTCAAAACTTTACTCCGTTTCAATTTTAGAGCTCCAAACCCAAACTTCGTCCGAATGAGAGTTTGTCATATGGTTTGGACGAATTTAGTCCAAACTTTGGTCTGTTTTGAGTTTCTGAGAGTTTGGAACTCAAAGGTCGGCCCAATGATAGTTCTTTAGGTTGATTGGACGACACATGGTCCAAACATTGCTCCGTTTCAGTTTTTGAGAGCTCGGAACCAAAAGTTCGTCCCAATAAGAGTTTTTCAGATGGTTTGGACGAACATGGTCCAAACTTTGTTCCGTTTTGAGTTTTGGAGAGTTTGGAACTCAAAGTTCGGCCCAATGAGAGATCTTTAGGTTGTTTTGGCGACACATGGTCCAAACATTGCTCAGTTTCAGTTTTTGAGAGCTCAGAACCCAATGTTCGTCCCAATAAGAGGTTTTCATATGGTTTGGACGAACTCGGTCAAAACTTTGCTCCGTTTTGAATTTTGGAGAGTTTGGACCTCAAAGTTCGGCCCGATGAGAGTTCTTTAGGTTGTTTGGATGACACATGGTCAAAACATTGCTCGTTTTAGTTTTTGAGAGCTCGGAACTCAATGTTCGTCCCAATGAGAGTTTTTCATATGGTTTGGACGAACTTGGTCCAAACTTTGTTCCGTTTTGAGTTTTGGAGAGTTTGGAACTCAAAGTTCGGCCCAATGAGAGATCTTTAGGTTGTTTCGACGACACATGGTCCAAACATTGCTCCGTTTCAGTTTTTGAGAGCTCAGAACCCAATGTTCGTCACACTGAGAGTTTTTCATATGGTTTGGACGAACTCGGTCAAAACTTTTCTCCGTTTTGAGTTTTGGAGAGTTTGGACCTCAAAGTTCGGCCCGATCAGAGTTCTTTAGGTTATTTGGACGACACATGGTCAAAACATTGCTCCGTTTTAGTTTTTGAGAGCTCGGAACCCAAAGTTCGTCCCAATGAGAGTTTTTCATATGGTTTGGACGAACTTGGTGCAAACTTTGCTCCGTTTTGAGTTTTGGAGAGTTTGGAACTCAAAGGTCGGCCCAATGATAGTTCTTTAGGTTGTTTGGACGACACATGGTCCAAACATTGCTCCGTTTCAGTTTTTGAGAGCTCGGAACCCAAAGTTCGTCCCAATGAGTGTTTGTCATATGGTTTGGACGAACTTGGTCCAAACTTTGCTCCGTTTTGAGTTTTTGAGAGTTTGGAACTCAAAGGTCGGCCCAATGAGAGTTCTTTAGGTTGTTTGGACGACACATGGTCCAAACATTGCTCCGTTTCAGTTTTTGAGAGCTCGGAACCCAAAGTTCGTCCCAATGAGTGTTTGTCATATGGTTTGGACGAACTTGGTCCAAACTTTGCTCCGTTTGAGTTTTGGAGAGTTTGGAACTCAAAGGTCGGCCCAATGATAGTTTTTTAGGTTGTTTGGACGACACATGGTCATAACTTTGCTCCGTTTCAGTTTTTGAGAGCTCGGAACCCAAAGTTCGTCCCAATGAGAGTTTTTCAGATGGTTTGGACGAACTTGGTCCAAACTTTGCTCCGTTTTTAGTTTTGGAGAGTTTGGAACTCAAAGGTCGGCCCAATTATAGTTCTTTAGGTTGTTTGGACGACACATGGTCCAAACTTTGCTCCGTTTCAGTTTTTGAGAGCTCGGAACCCAAAGTTCGTCCCAATGAGAGTTTTTCAGATGGTTTGGACAAACTTGGTCCAAACTTTGCTCCGTTTTTAGTTTTGGAGAGTATCGAACTCAAAGGTCGGCCCAATTATAGTTCTTTAGGTTGTTTGGACGACACATGGTCCAAACTTTGCTCCGTTTCAGTTTTAGAGCTCGGAACCCAAAGTTCGTCCCATTGAGAGTTTTTCATATGGTGTGGACGAATTTGGTCCAAACATTGCTCCGTTTTGAGTTTCTGAGAGTTTGGAACTCAAAGGTCGGCCCAATGATAGTTCTTTAGGTTGTTTGGACGACACATGGTCAAACATTGCTCCGTTTCAGTTTTTGAGAGCTCGGAACCCAAACTTCGTCCCAATGAGAGTTTTTCATATGGTTTGGACGAATTTGGTCCAAACTTTGCTCCGTTTTTAGTTTTGGAAAGTTTGGAACGCAAAGTTCGGACCAATGAGAGATCTTTAGGTTGTTTGGACGACAAATGGTCCAAACATTGCTCCGTTTCAGTTTTTGAGAGCTCGGAACCAAAAGTTCGTCCCAGTGAGAGTTTTTCAGATGGTTTGGACGAACTTGGTCCAAACTTTGTTCCGTTTTGAGTTTTGGAGAGTTTCGAACTCAAAGTTCGGCCCAATGAGAGATCTTTAGGTTGTTTGGACGACACATGGTCCAAACATTGCTCCGTTTCAGTTTTTGAGAGCTCAGAACCCAATGTTCGTCCCAATGAGAGTTTTTCATATGGTTTGGACGAACTCGGTCAAAACTTTGCTCCGTTTTGAGTTTTGGAGAGTTTGGACCGCAAAGTTCGGCCCGATGAGAGTTCTTTAGGTTGTTCGGACGACACATGGTCAAAACATTGCTCCGTTTTAGTTTTTGAGAGCTCGGAACCCAAAGTTCGTCCCAATGAGAGTTTTTCATATGCTTTGGACGAACTTGGTCCAAACTTTTCTTCGTTTTGAGTTTTGGTGAGTTTGGAACGCAAAGTTCGGACCAATGAGAGATCTTTAGGTTGTTTGGACGACACATGGTCCAAACATTGCTCCGTTTAAGTTTTTGAGAGCTCGGAACCAAAAGTTCGTCCCAATGAGAGTTTTTCAGATGGTTTGGACGAACTTGGTCCAAACTTTGTTCCGTTTTGAGTTTTGGAGAGTTTCAAACTCAAAGTTCGGCCCAATGAGAGATCTTTAGGTTGTTTGGACGACACATGGTCCAAACATTGCTCCGTTTCAGTTTTTGAGAGCTCAGAACCCAATGTTCGTCCCAATGAGAGTTTTTCATATGGTTTGGACGAACTCGGTCAAAACTTTGCTCCGTTTTGAGTTTTGGAGAGTTTGGACCGCAAAGTTCGGCCCGATGAGAGTTCTTTAGGTTGTTCGGACGACACATGGTCAAAACATTGCTCCGTTTTAGTTTTTGAGAGCTCGGAACCCAAAGTTCGTCCCAATGAGAGTTTTTCATATGCTTTGGACGAACTTGGTCCAAAGTTTTCTTCGTTTTGAGTTTTGGTGAGTTATGAACGCAAAGTTCGGACCAATGAGAGATCTTTAGGTTGTTTGGACGACACATGGTCCAAACATTGCTCCGTTTCAGTTTTTGAGAGCTCGGAACCAAAAGTTCGTCCCAATGAGAGTTTTTCAGATGGTTTGGACGAACTTGGTCCAAACTTTGTTCCGTTTTGTGTTTTGGAGAGTTTCGAACTCAAAGTTCTTCCCAATGAGAGATCTTTAGGTTGTTTGGACGACACATGGTCCAAACATTGCTCCGTTTCAGTTTTTGAGAGCTCAGAACCCTATGTTCGTCCCAATGAGAGTTTTTCATATGGTTTGGACGAACTCGGTCAAAACTTTGCTCCGTTTTGAGTTTTGGAGAGTTTGGACCGCAAAGTTCGGCCCGATGAGAGTTCTTTAGGTTGTTCGGACGACACATGGTCAAAACATTGCTCCGTTTTAGTTTTTGAGAGCTCGGAACCCAAAGTTCGTCCCAATGAGAGTTTTTCATATGCTTTGGACGAACTTGGTCCAAACTTTTCTTCGTTTTGAGTTTTGGTGAGTTTGGAACGCAAAGTTCGGACCAATGAGAGATCTTTAGGTTGTTTGGACGACACATGGTCCAAACATTGCTCCGTTTCAGTTTTTGAGAGCTAGGAACCAAAAGTTCGTCCCAATGAGAGTTTTTCATATGGTTTGGACGAACCTCGTCCAAACTTTGCTCCGTTTTGAGTTTTGGAGAGTTTGGAACTCAAAGGTCGGCCCAATGAGAGTTCTTTAGGTTGTTTGGACGACACATGGTCCAAACATTGCTCCGGTTCAGTTTTTGAGAGCTCGGAACCCAAAGTTCGTCCCAATGAGAGTTTTTCATATGGTTTGGACGAACTTGGTCCAAACTTTGCTCCGTTTTGAGTTTTGGAGAGTTTGGAACGCAAAGTTCGGACCAATGAGAGATCTTTAGGTTGTTTGGACGACAAATGGTCCAAACATTGCTCCGTTTCAGTTTTTGAGAGCTCGGAACCAAAAGTTCATCCCAATGAGAGTTTTTCAGATGGTTTGGACGAACTTGGTCCAAACTTTGCTCCGTTTTGAGTTTTGGAGAGTTTGGAACTCAAATGTCGGCCCAATGATAGTTCTTTAGGTTGTTTGGACGACACATGGTCCAAACTTTTCTCCGTTTCAGTTCTTGAGAGCTCGGAACCCAAAGTTCGTCCCAATGAGAGTTTTTCATATGCTTTGGATGAATTTGGTCCAAACTTTGCTCCATTTTGAGTTTCTGAGTGTTTGGAACTCAAAGGTCGGCCCAATGATAGTTCTTTAGGTTGTTTGGACGACACATGGTCCAAACATTGCTCCGGTTCAGTTTTTGAGAGCTTGGAACCCAAAGTTCGTCCCAATGAGAGTTTTTCATATGGTTTGGACGAACTTGGTCCAAACTTTGCTCCGTTTTGAGTTTTGGAGAGTTTGGAACGCAAAGTTCGGACAAATGAGAGATCTTTAGGTTGTTTGGACGACAAATGGTCCAAACATTGCTCCGTTTCAGTTTTTGAGAGCTCGGAACCAAAAGTTCGTCCCAATGAGAGTTTTTCAGATGGATTGGACGAACTTGGTCCAAACTTTGCTCCGTTTTGAGTTTTGGAGAGTTTGGAACTCAAAGGTCGGCCCAATGATAGTTTTTTAGGTTGTTTGGACGACACATGGTCATAACTTTGCTCCGTTTCAGTTTTTGAGAGCTCGGAACCCAAAGTTCGTCCCAATGAGAGTTTTTCAGATGGTTTGGACGAACTTGGTCCAAACTTTGCTCCGTTTTGAGTTTTGGAGAGTTTGGAACTCAAAGGTCGGCCCAATGAGAGTTCTTTAGGTTGTTTGGACGACACATGGTCCAAACATTGCTCCGGTTCAGTTTTTGAGAGCTCGGAACCCAAAGTTCGTCCCAATGAGAGTTTTTCATATGGTTTGGACGAACTTGGTCCAAACTTTGCTCCGTTTTGAGTTTTGGAGAGTTTGGAACGCAAAGTTCGGACCAATGAGAGATCTTTAGGTTGTTTGGACGACAAATGGTCCAAACATTGCTCCGTTTCAGTTTTTGAGAGCTCGGAACCAAAAGTTCGTCCCAATGAGAGTTTTTCAGATGGTTTGGACGAACTTGGTCCAAACTTTGCTCCGTTTTGAGTTTTGGAGAGTTTGGAACTCAAATGTCGGCCCAATGATAGTTCTCTAGGTTGTTTGGACGACACATGGTCCAAACTTTTCTCCGTTTCAGTTCTTGAGAGCTCGGAACCCAAAGTTCGTCCCAATGAGAGTTTTTCATATGCTTTGGATGAATTTGGTCCAAACTTTGCTCCATTTTGAGTTTCTGAGTGTTTGGAACTCAAAGGTCGGCCCAATGATAGTTCTTTAGGTTGTTTGGACGACACATGGTCCAAACATTGCTCCGGTTCAGTTTTTGAGAGCTTGGAACCCAAAGTTCGTCCCAATGAGAGTTTTTCATATGGTTTGGACGAACTTGGTCCAAACTTTGCTCCGTTTTGAGTTTTGGAGAGTTTGGAACGCAAAGTTCGGACAAATGAGAGATCTTTAGGTTGTTTGGACGACAAATGGTCCAAACATTGCTCCGTTTCAGTTTTTGAGAGCTCGGAACCAAAAGTTCGTCCCAATGAGAGTTTTTCAGATGGTTTGGACGAACTTGGTCCAAACTTTGTTCCGTTTTGAGTTTTGGAGAGTTTCGAACTCAAAGTTCGGCCCAATGAGAGATCTTTAGGTTGTTTGGACGACACATGGTCCAAACATTGCTCCGTTTCAGTTTTTGAGAGCTCAGAACCCAATGTTCGTCCCAATGAGAGTTCTTCATATGGTTTGGACGAACTCGGTCAAAACTTTGCTCCGTTTTGAGTTTTGGAGAGTTTAGACCGCAAAGTTCGGCCCGATGAGAGTTCTTTAGGTTGTTCGGACGACACATGGTCAAAACATTGCTCCGTTTTAGTTTTTGAGAGCTCGGAACCCAAAGTTCGTCCCAATGAGAGTTTTTCATATGCTTTGGACGAACTTGGTCCAAACTTTTCTTCGTTTTGAGTTTTGGTGAGTTTGGAACGCAAAGTTCGGACCAATGAGAGATCTTTAGGTTGTTTGGACAACACATGGTCCAAACATTGCTCCGTTTCAGTTTTTGAGAGCTAGGAACCAAAAGTTCGTCCCAATGAGAGTTTTTCATATGGTTTGGACGAACCTCGTCCAAACTTTGCTCCGTTTTGAGTTTTGGAGAGTTTGGAACTCAAAGGTCGGCCCAATGAGAGTTCTTTAGGTTGTTTGGACGACACATGGTCCAAACATTGCTCCGGTTCAGTTTTTGAGAGCTCGGAACCCAAAGTTCGTCCCAATGAGAGTTTTTCATATGGTTTGGACGAACTTGGTCCAAACTTTGCTCCGTTTTGAGTTTTGGAGAGTTTGGAACGCAAAGTTCGGACCAATGAGAGATCTTTAGGTTGTTTGGACGACAAATGGTCCAAACATTGCTCCGTTTCAGTTTTTGAGAGCTCGGAACCAAAAGTTCATCCCAATGAGAGTTTTTCAGATGGTTTGGACGAACTTGGTCCAAACTTTGCTCCGTTTTGAGTTTTGGAGAGTTTGGAACTCAAATGTCGGCCCAATGATAGTTCTTTAGGTTGTTTGGACGACACATGGTCCAAACTTTTCTCCGTTTCAGTTCTTGAGAGCTCGGAACCCAAAGTTCGTCCCAATGAGAGTTTTTCATATGCTTTGGATGAATTTGGTCCAAACTTTGCTCCATTTTGAGTTTCTGAGTGTTTGGAACTCAAAGGTCGGCCCAATGATAGTTCTTTAGGTTGTTTGGACGACACATGGTCCAAACATTGCTCCGGTTCAGTTTTTGAGAGCTTGGAACCCAAAGTTCGTCCCAATGAGAGTTTTTCATATGGTTTGGACGAACTTGGTCCAAACTTTGCTCCGTTTTGAGTTTTGGAGAGTTTGGAACGCAAAGTTCGGACAAATGAGAGAACTTTAGGTTGTTTGGACGACAAATGGTCCAAACATTGCTCCGTTTCAGGTTTTGAGAGCTCGGAACCAAAAGTTCGTCCCAATGAGAGTTTTTCAGATGGTTTGGACGAACTTGGTCCAAACTTTGCTCCGTTTTGAGTTTTGGAGAGTTTGGAACTCAAAGGTCGGCCCAATGATAGTTTTTTAGGTTGTTTGGACGACACATGGTCATAACTTTGCTCCGTTTCAGTTTTTGAGAGCTCGGAACCCAAAGTTCGTCCCAATGAGAGTTTTTCAGATGGTTTGGACGAACTTGGTCCAAACTTTTCTCCGTTTTGAGTTTTGGAGAGTTTGGAACTCAAAGGTCGGCCCAATGAGAGTTCTTTAGGTTGTTTGGACGACACATGGTCCAAACATTGCTCCGGTTCAGTTTTTGAGAGCTCGGAACCCAAAGTTCGTCCCAATGAGAGTTTTTCATATGGTTTGGACGAACTTGGTCCAAACTTTGCTCCGTTTTGAGTTTTGGAGAGTTTGGAACGCAAAGTTCGGACCAATGAGAGATCTTTAGGTTGTTTGGACGACAAATGGTCCAAACATTGCTCCGTTTCAGTTTTTGAGAGCTCGGAACCAAAAGTTCGTCCCAATGAGAGTTTTTCAGATGGTTTGGACGAACTTGGTCCAAACTTTGCTCCGTTTTGAGTTTTGGAGAGTTTGGAACTCAAATGTCGGCCCAATGATAGTTCTCTAGGTTGTTTGGACGACACATGGTCCAAACTTTTCTCCGTTTCAGTTCTTGAGAGCTCGGAACCCAAAGTTCGTCCCAATGAGAGTTTTTCATATGCTTTGGATGAATTTGGTCCAAACTTTGCTCCATTTTGAGTTTCTGAGTGTTTGGAACTCAAAGGTCGGCCCAATGATAGTTCTTTAGGTTGTTTGGACGACACATGGTCCAAACATTGCTCCGGTTCAGTTTTTGAGAGCTTGGAACCCAAAGTTCGTCCCAATGAGAGTTTTTCATATGGTTTGGACGAACTTGGTCCAAACTTTGCTCCGTTTTGAGTTTTGGAGAGTTTGGAACGCAAAGTTCGGACAAATGAGAGAACTTTAGGTTGTTTGGACGACAAATGGTCCAAACATTGCTCCGTTTCAGGTTTTGAGAGCTCGGAACCAAAAGTTCGTCCCAATGAGAGTTTTTCAGATGGTTTGGACGAACTTGGTCCAAACTTTGCTCCGTTTTGAGTTTTGGAGAGTTTGGAACTCAAAGGTCGGCCCAATGATAGTTTTTTAGGTTGTTTGGACGACACATGGTCATAACTTTGCTCCGTTTCAGTTTTTGAGAGCTCGGAACCCAAAGTTCGTCCCAATGAGAGTTTTTCAGATGGTTTGGACGAACTTGGTCCAAACTTTTCTCCGTTTTGAGTTTTGGAGAGTTTGGAACTCAAAGGTCGGCCCAATGAGAGTTCTTTAGGTTGTTTGGACGACACATGGTCCAAACATTGCTCCGGTTCAGTTTTTGAGAGCTTGGAACCCAAAGTTCGTCCCAATGAGAGTTTTTCATATGGTTTGGACGAACTTGGTCCAAACTTTGCTCCGTTTTGAGTTTTGGAGAGTTTGGAACGCAAAGTTCGGACAAATGAGAGATCTTTAGGTTGTTTGGACGACAAATGGTCCAAACATTGCTCCGTTTCAGTTTTTGAGAGCTCGGAACCAAAAGTTCGTCCCAATGAGAGTTTTTCAGATGGTTTGGACGAACTTGGTCCAAACTTTGCTCCGTTTTGAGTTTTGGAGAGTTTGGAACTCAAATGTCGGCCCAATGATAGTTCTCTAAGTTGTTTGGACGACACATGGTCCAAACTTTTCTCCGTTTCAGTTCTTGAGAGCTCGGAACCCAAAGTTCGTCCCAATGAGAGTTTTTCAGATGGTTTGGACGAACTTGGTCCAAACTTTTCTCCGTTTTGAGTTTTGGAGAGTTTGGAACTCAAAGGTCGGCCCAATGAGAGTTCTTTAGGTTGTTTGGACGACACATGGTCCAAACATTGCTCCGGTTCAGTTTTTGAGAGCTCGGAACCCAAAGTTCGTCCCAATGAGAGTTTTTCATATGGTTTGGACGAACTTGGTCCAAACTTTGCTCCGTTTTGAGTTTTGGAGAGTTTGGAACGCAAAGTTCGGACCAATGAGAGATCTTTAGGTTGTTTGGACGACAAATGGTCCAAACATTGCTCCGTTTCAGTTTTTGAGAGCTCGGAACCAAAAGTTCGTCCCAATGAGAGTTTTTCAGATGGTTTGGACGAACTTGGTCCAAACTTTGCTCCGTTTTGAGTTTTGGAGAGTTTGGAACTCAAATGTCGGCCCAATGATAGTTCTCTAAGTTGTTTGGACGACACATGGTCCAAACTTTTCTCCGTTTCAGTTCTTGAGAGCTCGGAACCCAAAGTTCGTCCCAATGAGAGTTTTTCAGATGGTTTGGACGAACTTGGTCCAAACTTTTCTCCGTTTTGAGTTTTGGAGAGTTTGGAACTCAAAGGTCGGCCCAATGAGAGTTCTTTAGGTTGTTTGGACGACACATGGTCCAAACATTGCTCCGGTTCAGTTTTTGAGAGCTCGGAACCCAAAGTTCGTCCCAATGAGAGTTTTTCATATGGTTTGGACGAACTTGGTCCAAACTTTGCTCCGTTTTGAGTTTTGGAGAGTTTGGAACGCAAAGTTCGGACCAATGAGAGATCTTTAGGTTGTTTGGACGACAAATGGTCCAAACATTGCTCCGTTTCAGTTTTTGAGAGCTCGGAACCAAAAGTTCGTCCCAATGAGAGTTTTTCAGATGGTTTGGACGAACTTGGTCCAAACTTTGCTCCGTTTTGAGTTTTGGAGAGTTTGGAACGCAAAGTTCGGACCAATGAGAGATCTTTAGGTTGTTTGGACGACAAATGGTCCAAACATTGCTCCGTTTCAGTTTTTGAGAGCTCGGAACCAAAAGTTCATCCCAATGAGAGTTTTTCAGATGGTTTGGACGAACTTGGTCCAAACTTTGCTCCGTTTTGAGTTTTGGAGAGTTTGGAACTCAAATGTCGGCCCCAATGATAGTTCTTTAGGTTGTTTGGACGACACATGGTCCAAACTTTTCTCCGTTTCAGTTCTTGAGAGCTCGGAACCCAAAGTTCGTCCCAATGAGAGTTTTTCATATGCTTTGGATGAATTTGGTCCAAACTTTGCTCCATTTTGAGTTTCTGAGTGTTTGGAACTCAAAGGTCGGCCCAATGATAGTTCTTTAGGTTGTTTGGACGACACATGGTCCAAACATTGCTCCGGTTCAGTTTTTGAGAGCTTGGAACCCAAAGTTCGTCCCAATGAGAGTTTTTCATATGGTTTGGACGAACTTGGTCCAAACTTTGCTCCGTTTTGAGTTTTGGAGAGTTTGGAACGCAAAGTTCGGACAAATGAGAGAACTTTAGGTTGTTTGGACGACAAATGGTCCAAACATTGCTCCGTTTCAGGTTTTGAGAGCTCGGAACCAAAAGTTCGTCCCAATGAGAGTTTTTCAGATGGTTTGGACGAACTTGGTCCAAACTTTGCTCCGTTTTGAGTTTTGGAGAGTTTGGAACTCAAAGGTCGGCCCAATGATAGTTTTTTTAGGTTGTTTGGACGACACATGGTCATAACTTTGCTCCGTTTCAGTTTTTGAGAGCTCGGAACCCAAAGTTCGTCCCAATGAGAGTTTTTTCAGATGGTTTGGACGAACTTGGTCCAAACTTTTCTCCGTTTTGAGTTTTGGAGAGTTTGGAACTCAAAGGTCGGCCCAATGAGAGTTCTTTAGGTTGTTTGGACGACACATGGTCCAAACATTGCTCCGGTTCAGTTTTTGAGAGCTCGGAACCCAAAGTTCGTCCCAATGAGAGTTTTTCATATGGTTTGGACGAACTTGGTCCAAACTTTGCTCCGTTTTGAGTTTTGGAGAGTTTGGAACGCAAAGTTCGGACCAATGAGAGATCTTTAGGTTGTTTGGACGACAAATGGTCCAAACATTGCTCCGTTTCAGTTTTTGAGAGCTCGGAACCAAAAGTTCGTCCCAATGAGAGTTTTTCAGATGGTTTGGACGAACTTGGTCCAAACTTTGCTCCGTTTTGAGTTTTGGAGAGTTTGGAACTCAAATGTCGGCCCAATGATAGTTCTCTAGGTTGTTTGGACGACACATGGTCCAAACTTTTCTCCGTTTCAGTTCTTGAGAGCTCGGAACCCAAAGTTCGTCCCAATGAGAGTTTTCATATGCTTTGGATGAATTTGGTCCAAACTTTGCTCCATTTTGAGTTTCTGAGTGTTTGGAACTCAAAGGTCGGCCCAATGATAGTTCTTTAGGTTGTTTGGACGACACATGGTCCAAACATTGCTCCGGTTCAGTTTTTGAGAGCTTGGAACCCAAAGTTCGTCCCAATGAGAGTTTTTCATATGGTTTGGACGAACTTGGTCCAAACTTTGCTCCGTTTTGAGTTTTGGAGAGTTTGGAACGCAAAGTTCGGACAAATGAGAGAACTTTAGGTTGTTTGGACGACAAATGGTCCAAACATTGCTCCGTTTCAGGTTTTGAGAGCTCGGAACCAAAAGTTCGTCCCAATGAGAGTTTTTCAGATGGTTTGGACGAACTTGGTCCAAACTTTGCTCCGTTTTGAGTTTTGGAGAGTTTGGAACTCAAAGGTCGGCCCAATGATAGTTTTTTAGGTTGTTTGGACGACACATGGTCATAACTTTGCTCCGTTTCAGTTTTTGAGAGCTCGGAACCCAAAGTTCGTCCCAATGAGAGTTTTTCAGATGGTTTGGACGAACTTGGTCCAAACTTTTCTCCGTTTTGAGTTTTGGAGAGTTTGGAACTCAAAGGTCGGCCCAATGAGAGTTCTTTAGGTTGTTTGGACGACACATGGTCCAAACATTGCTCCGGTTCAGTTTTTGAGAGCTTGGAACCCAAAGTTCGTCCCAATGAGAGTTTTTCATATGGTTTGGACGAACTTGGTCCAAACTTTGCTCCGTTTTGAGTTTTGGAGAGTTTGGAACGCAAAGTTCGGACAAATGAGAGATCTTTAGGTTGTTTGGACGACAAATGGTCCAAACATTGCTCCGTTTCAGTTTTTGAGAGCTCGGAACCAAAAGTTCGTCCCAATGAGAGTTTTTCAGATGGTTTGGACGAACTTGGTCCAAACTTTGCTCCGTTTTGAGTTTTGGAGAGTTTGGAACTCAAATGTCGGCCCAATGATAGTTCTCTAAGTTGTTTGGACGACACATGGTCCAAACTTTTCTCCGTTTCAGTTCTTGAGAGCTCGGAACCCAAAGTTCGTCCCAATGAGAGTTTTTCAGATGGTTTGGACGAACTTGGTCCAAACTTTTCTCCGTTTTGAGTTTTGGAGAGTTTGGAACTCAAAGGTCGGCCCAATGAGAGTTCTTTAGGTTGTTTGGACGACACATGGTCCAAACATTGCTCCGGTTCAGTTTTTTGAGAGCTCGGAACCCAAAGTTCGTCCCAATGAGAGTTTTTCATATGGTTTGGACGAACTTGGTCCAAACTTTGCTCCGTTTTGAGTTTTGGAGAGTTTGGAACGCAAAGTTCGGACCAATGAGAGATCTTTAGGTTGTTTGGACGACAAATGGTCCAAACATTGCTCCGTTTCAGTTTTTGAGAGCTCGGAACCAAAGTTCGTCCCAATGAGAGTTTTTCAGATGGTTTGGACGAACTTGGTCCAAACTTTGCTCCGTTTTGAGTTTTGGAGAGTTTGGAACTCAAATGTCGGCCCAATGATAGTTCTCTAGGTTGTTTGGACGACACATGGTCCAAACTTTTCTCCGTTTCAGTTCTTGAGAGCTCGGAACCCAAAGTTCGTCACAATGAGAGTTTTTCATATGCTTTGGATGAATTTGGTCCAAACTTTGCTCCATTTTGAGTTTCTGAGTGTTTGGAACTCAAAGGTCGGCCCAATGATAGTTCTTTAGGTTGTTTGGACGACACATGGTCCAAACATTGCTCCGGTTCAGTTTTTGAGAGCTTGGAACCCAAAGTTCGTCCCAATGAGAGTTTTTCATATGGTTTGGACGAACTTGGTCCAAACTTTGCTCCGTTTTGACTTTTGGAGAGTTTGGAACGCAAAGTTCGGACAAATGAGAGAACTTTAGGTTGTTGGACGACAAATTGGTCCAAACATTGCTCCGTTTCAGGTTTTGAGAGCTCGGAACCAAAAGTTCGTCCCAATGAGAGTTTTTCAGATGGTTTGGACGAACTTGGTCCAAACTTTGCTCCGTTTTGCGTTTTGGAGAGTTGGAACTCAAAGGTCGGCCCAATGATAGTTTTTTTAGGTTGTTTGGACGACACATGGTCATAACTTTGCTCCGTTTCAGTTTTGAGAGCTCGGAACCCAAGTTCGTCCCAATGAGAGTTTTTCAGATGGTTTGGACGAACTTGGTCCAAACTTTTCTCCGTTTTGAGTTTTGGAGAGTTTGGAACTCAAAGGTCGGCCCAATGAGAGTTCTTTAGGTTGTTTGGACGACACCATGGTCCAAACATTGCTCCGGTTCAGTTTTTGAGAGCTTGGAACCCAAAGTTCGTCCCAATGAGAGTTTTTCATATGGTTTGGACGAACTTGGTCCAAACTTTGCTCCGTTTTGAGTTTTGGAGAGTTTGGAACGCAAAGTTCGGACAAATGAGAGATCTTTAGGTTGTTGGACGACAAATGGTCCAAACATTGCTCCGTTTCAGTTTTTGAGAGCTCGGAACCAAAAGTTCGTCCCAATGAGAGTTTTTCAGATGGTTTGGACGAACTTGGTCCAAACTTTGCTCCGTTTTGAGTTTTGGAGAGTTTGGAACTCAAATGTCGGCCCAATGATAGTTCTCTAAGTTGTTTGGACGACACATGGTCCAAACTTTTCTCCGTTTCAGTTCTTGAGAGCTCGGAACCCAAAGTTCGTCCCAATGAGAGTTTTTCAGATGGTTTTGACGAACTTGGCCCAAACTTTTCTCCGTTTTGTGTTTTGGAGAGTTTGGAACTCAACGTTCGGCCCCATTAGAGATCTTTAGGTTGTTTGGACGACACATGGTCAAAACTTTGCCCCGTTTTAGTTTCAGAGAGCTCGGAACTAAAACTTCGTCATAATGATAGTTTTTAGATGGTTTGGACGAACTTGGTCCAAACTTTGCTACGTTTTGAGTTTTGGAGAGTTTGGAACTCAAGTTCGTCCCAATGAGAGTTCTTTAGGTGGTTTGGACGACACATGGTCAAAACTTTGCTCCGTTTAAGTTTCATTGGAAATCAAACTCATTGGGCCGAACTTTGTCTTGGAACTCAAACTCATTGGGCCGAAATTTGAGTTCCAAACTCTCCAAAACTCAAACGGAGTAAAGTTAGGACCAAGTTCGTCCAAACCATCTGAAAAACTCTCATTGGGACGAACTTTAGGTTCCGAGCTCTCAAAAATGGAAACGGAGAAAAGTTTTAACCATGTGTCGTCCAAACCACCTAAAGAACTCTCATTGGGCCGAACTTTGGGTTCCAAACTCTCCAAAACTCAAAACAGAGCAAAGTTTGGACCAAGTTCATGCAAACCATATGAAAAACTCTCATTGGGACGAACTTTAGGTTCCGAGCTCTCAAAAACTGAAATAGAGCAAACTTTTTACCATGTGTCGTCCAAACCACCTAAAGAACTCTCATTAGGTCCGAACTTTGAGTTCCAAACACTCAAAAACTTTGAACGGAGCAAAGTTTGGACCATGTTCGTCCAAACCATCTGAAAAACTCTCATTGGGACGAACATTGGGTTCTGAGCTCTCACAAACTGAAACGGAGCAAAGTTTGGACCATGTGTCATCCAATCAACCTAAAGAACTCTCATTGAGCCGAACTTTGTCTTCGAAACTCTCAAAAACTCAAAACGGAGCAAAGTTTTGACCAAGTTCGTCCAAACAACCTAAAGAACTCGAATTGGGCCGAACTTTGAGTTCCTAACTCTCCAAAACTCAAAACGAAGCAAAGTTTGGACCAAGTTCGTCCAAACCATATGAAACACTCTCATTGAGACGAACTTTGGGTTCCGAGCTCTAAAAACTGAAACGGAGCAAAGTTTGGACCATGTGTCGTCCAAACAACCTAAAGAACTCGAATTGGGCCAAACTTTTGAGTTCCTAACTCTCCAAAACTCAAAACGGAGCAAACTTTGGACCAAGTTCGTCCAAACAATCTGAAAAACTCTCATTGGGACGAACTTTGGGTTCCGAGCTCTACAAAACTGAAATGGAGCAAAGTTTTGACCATTTGTCGTCCAAACCACCTGAAGAACTCTCATTCGGCCGAACTTTGAGTTCCTAACTCTCCAAAACTCAAACGGAGCAAAGTTAGGACCAAGTTCGTCCTAACCATCTGAAAATCTCTCATTGGGACGAACTTTGGGTTCCGAGTTCTCAAAAATTGAAACGGAGCAAAGTTTTAACCATGTGTCGTCCAAACAACCTAAAGAACTCTCATTGGACCGAACTTTGAGTTCTAAACTCTCCAAAACTCAAACGGAGCAAAGTTTGGACCAAGTTCGTCCAAACCATATGAAAAACTCTCATTGGGACGACCTTTGGGTTCCAAGCTCTCAAAAACTGAAATAGAGCAAACTTTTGACCATGTGTCGTCCCAAACCACCTAAAGATTAGGCCGAACCTTTGAGTTCCAACAGTCAAAAACTCAAAACGGAGAAAGTTTGGACCAAGTTCGTCCAAACCATCTGAAAAACTCTAGTGGGACGAACATTGGGTTCTGAGCTCTCATAAACTGAAACGGAGCAAAGTTTGGACCAATGTGTCGTCCAATCAATCTAAAGAACTCTCATTGAGCCGAACTTTGTTTCGAAACTCTCAAAAACTCAAAACGGAGCAAAGTTTTGACCAAGTTCGTCCAAACCATCTGAAGAACTCTCATTGGGACGAACTTGGGTTCCGAGCTCTACAAAACTGAAACGGAGCAACATTATGACCATGTGTCGTTCAAACCACCTAAAGAACTGTCATTGGGCCGAACTTTTAGTTCCTAACACTCCAAAACTCAAACGGAGCAAAGTTTGGACCAAGTTCGTCCAAACGATATGAAAACACTCATTGGGATGAACTTTGGGTTCCAAGCTCTCAAAAACTGAAACGAGCAAAGTTTGGACCATGTGTCGTCCAAACAACCTAAAGAACTCGAATTGGGCCGAACTTTGACTTCCTAACTCTCAAAAACTCTAAACGAAGCAAAGTTTGGACCAACTTCGTCCAAACCATCTGAAAAAGTCTCATTGGGACGAACTTTGGGTTCCGAGCTCTCAAAAATTGAAACGGAGTAAAGTTTTAACCATGTGTCGTCCAAACAACCTAAAGAACTCTCATTGGACTGAACTTTGAGTTCCAAACTCTCCAAAACTCAAAACGGAGCAAAGTTTGGACCAAGTTCGTCCAAACCATATGAAAAACTCTCATTGGGACGACCTTTGGGTTCCGAGCTCTCAAAAACTGAAATAGAGCAAACTTTTGACCATGTGTCGTCTAAACCACCTAAAGATTAGGCCGAACTTTGAGTTCCAAACAGTCAAAAACTCAAAACGGAGCAAAGTTTGGACCAAGTTCGTCCAAACCATCTGAAAAACTCTCATTGGGACGAACATTGGGTTCTGAGCTCTCATAAACTGAAACGGAGCAAAGTTTGGACCATGTGTCGTCCAATCCATCTAAAGAACTCTCATTGAGCCGAACTTTGTTTTCGAAACTCTCAAAAACTCAAAACGGAGCAAGTTTGACCAAGTTCGTCCAAACCATCTGAAGAACTCTCATTGGGACGAACTTGGGTTCCGAGCTCTACAAAACTGAAACGGAGCAACATTATGACCATGTGTCGTTCAAACCACCTAAAGAACTGTCATTGGGCCGAACTTTTAGTTCCTAACACTCCAAAACTCAACGGAGCAAAGTTTGGACCAAGTTCGTCCAAACGATATGAAAAACACTCATTGGGATGAACTTTGGGTTCCAAGCTCTCAAAAACTGAAACGGAGCAAAGTTTGGACCATGTGTCGTCCAAACAACCTAAAGAACTCGAATTGGGCCGAACTTTGACTTCCTAACTCTCAAAAACTCTAAACGAAGCAAAGTTTGGACCAAGTTCGTCCAAACCATCTGAAAAACTCTCATTGGGACGAACTTTGGGTTCCGAGCTCTCAAAAATTGAAACGGAGTAAAGTTTTAACCATGTGTCGTCCAAACAACCTAAAGAACTCTCATTGGACCGAACTTTGAGTTCCAAAACTCTCCAAAACTCAAAACGGAGCAAAGTTTGGACCAAGTTTGTCCAAACCATATGAAAAACTCTCATTGGGACGACCTTTGGGTTCCGAGCTCTCAAAAACTGAAATAGAGCAAACTTTTGACCATGTGTCGTCTAAACCACCTAAAGATTAGGCCGAACTTTGAGTTCCAAACAGTAAAAAACTCAAAACGGAGCAAAGTTTGGACCAAGTTCGTCCAAACCATCTGAAAAAACTCTCATTGGGATGAACATTGGGTTCTGAGCTCTCATAAACTGAACGGAGCAAAGTTTGGACCATGTGTCGTCCAATCAATCTAAAGAACTCTCATTGAGCCGAACTTTGTTTTCGAAACTCTCAAAAACTCAAAAACGGAGCAAAGTTTTGACCAAGTTCGTCCAAACCATCTGAAGAACACTCATTGGGACGAACTTTGGGTTCCGAGCTCTACAAAACTGAAACGGAGCAAACATTATGACCAGTGTCGTTCAAACCACCTAAAGAACTGTCATTGGGCCGAACTTTTAGTTCCTAACACTCCAAAACTCAAACGGAGCAAAGGTTTGGACCACGTTCGTTCCAAACGATATGAAAAACACTCATTGGGATGAACTTTGGGTTCCAAGCTCTCAAAAACTGAAACGGAGCAAAGTTTGGACCATGTGTCGTCCAAACAACCTAAAGAACTCGAATTGGGCCGAACTTTGACTTCCTAACTCTCAAAAACTCTAACGAAAGCAAAGTTTGGACCAAGTTCGTCCAAACCATCTGAAAAACTCTCATTGGGACGAACTTTGGGTTCCGAGCTCTACAAAACTGAAATGGAGCAAAAGTTTTGACCATGTGTCGTCCAAACCACCTGAAGAACTGTCATTCGGCAGGACCGAACTTTGAGGTCCTAACTCTCCAAAACTCAAACGGAGCAAAGTTAGGACCAAGTTCGTCCAAACCATCTGAAAAACTCTCATGGGACGAACTTTGGGTTCCGAGCTCTCAAAAATTGAAACGGAGCAAAGTTTTAACCATGTGTCGTCCAACCACCTAAAGAACTCTCATGGTCTGAACTTTGAGTTCCAAACTTTCCAAAACTCAAAACGGAGCAAAGTTTGGACCAAGTTCGTCCAAACCATATGAAAAACTCTCATTGGGACGAACTTGGGTTCCGGCTCTGCAAAACCTTAAATGGAGCAAACTTTTGACCATGTGTCTTCCAAACCACCTAAGAACTCTCATTGGGGCCGAACTTTGAGTTCCAACACTCCAAAACTCAAAACGGAGCAATGTTTGGACCAAGTTCGTCCAAACCATCTGAAAACTCTCATTGGGACGAACTTTGGGTTCTGAGCTCTCAAAAACTGAAACAGAGCAAAGTTTGGATCATGTGTCGTCTAATCAACCTAAAGAACCTTCATTGGGCCGAACTTGGTGTTCGAAACTCTCAAAAACTCAAAACGGAGCAAAGTTTGGACCAAGTTCGTCCAAACCATCTGAAAAACTCTCATTGGGACGAACTTGGGTTCTGAGCTGTCATAAACTGAAACGGAGCAAAGTTTGGACCATGTGTCGTCCAATAAACCTAAAGAACTCTCATTGGCCGAACTTTGTCTTCGAAACTCTCAACACTCAAAACGGAGCAAAGTTTTGACCAAGTTCATCCAAACCATCTGAAAAAACTTTCATTGGGATGAACTTTGGGTTCCGAGCTCTACAAAACTGAAACGGAGCAACGTTTTGACCATGTGTTGTTCAAACCACCTAAAGAACTTGTCACACCCCCTCCCGGACCACCTGCTAGCTTAGCCCGAAAGATGGCGTGAAGCCAACGGACATCGTCCTCCTCTAACGATACCCGCTGACCCTCCTGAACGTTGAACCTGATAAACATACGAATCATAGATATAAACATTCTACATGAAACAGAACACAGCGGAATCCCTGGAAAAAAACTTTTAGCAAACACAAGGTGTCGCCCTGACATAACTTGGTTCGGATTATAACCTTATATAGATGTCACAACCAAAAACATATACAACTAGGGTTTATACAACCACGACCTCTAGGACTATATTATCCAATCCTTACAAAACATTTACAATATGAACAGACTGAATATACAACTCCACCCACGTACTGGAGCTTGTTCTGGAGCTTTCAGCAGACGTTGGCAGTGTATCAGGCACCGGGAGCTCGATCTCTACGTGAAAGTGGAAAAACATTTTGAAAGAATGAGCTACGAAGCCCAGTGAGTGACTAACTTTAAAACTCTAAATCCGGAAGTCAAACACGTGATAAACCTTTAAACGTATAAATATGCTCAATCAAAACGTTTAACATAAACGTGTAATGAAAAAGGCTTTCTAAATATCTCGCAAGTTCGTCATTAAAAATCTAGCAAGGCATACCAAGTACATCAAATGTTTTAACTAACATGACCGATCTACGTTGTGTAGGGCACGCCCAGTACAACCAACGTTTACTAGTCCTACGATGTAGTGGGGCCCACCCAGCACTCCCATCATCTTTGTCGTAGTGGGGCCCGCCCAGCACTCACGACAGCATCGTTGTCACGGAGTACACTCAACGTCAACAACGGAATATAACCTGTGAGCACACGGTACCATATAGCCTCGGGCTCAATATCTCAGTCATGTAGTCAATAGAAATCTCAGAAAATCACATGAAAACATTAAAACATGCCTGCTTATCGTTATATTTCGTAAAACTTAAGCTTACTCAGCTTGCTCGTGAAAAACTGAAAATCGTTTAAAAAGTACTTGCTAATCCATACTTTACTTTAAAAGATATCGTTTCAGCTACTTTTCATAAAGTCATTAGCCACGTGCTCGTATATAAACCTCGTTAGAAAATCTGAGCTCAAAACTTATGCTTGAAACCGTTCATAAAAATCATATATCATTCATGCTAAAGCATATAAAACGTCTAAACATGAACAACCGTTGGAAACAATTTTCGAAATTCATTTTGTCACTCACTGTCTTATCTAGTTCCCCGGTTTGTAGACTCGACCTATTTCCTCTTGGCCTGTCAAATAACCAAAACCGAGCATTAGAACCATAGATAGCTTTGTCTTTCATGCTCATGAATTTTTAAACAATTGGATTAAGCATCACATTCACATTCTACGTTTCCAGATTTTCCAGATTCTATACCCTAACTTCCAACACCCATAACTTCCTCAATACTTAACCAAAATTAATGAAATACACATCAAACTCTTCATTTTCGAACACTCTACAACTTACCTGCAGAAATGAAAATGCGATTCCCAACCGATTTGCCCAGAATTGCCCTGAACACAGACAACACAGATTCGAGGTTCCCTGCTACCCTTTATATAACTCCTGAAATTAACCCTACTTAAAGTCTTTTTTGGCTCACGAAATCTTCATGAAGGTTGTAGGAAATTGAATAAGCTTTCCAACCATACCAAATAGAGATTCTTATTCGACTTGTACACCCCCGAATGCTCAAAAAACCAGAGAACACCAGAGATCCTCCTGGTTTGCTCGAAAATCCTGTGCTCTGTTTTCCATTCCAAAAACCATTAACTTCTCATACGATTTAGCTCAAGCTTCCTTCATGAAATTTGCTAGAAAATGAACTAACTTTCTAGAAAATCAAACCTCACCTCTTAGTTCCTTCTGTGTAGCTCAAACCGAATCAAAAACCAGAGGTTGACAGTTTTGCACCCAGATTCTGCTATGGCTGGCTTTGCATGCGATTTTCCTATCTTCTTCAACCTCAAAACCACGAAATTCTTCTTCTTCTTCCTCCTTCACTCTCTCCTTAAAGTGCTCTGAAGTTTGGGTGGAAAAAGATGAGAAATGAAATGAAAATGGGCTCATAAAAAGTCTAGTCGGTGGTGGGTTTTTCTGCTGTCCATTCCCACTCATTTTCTTTTGTTTTGCTGATTTCTTTTCCTTTTCCTTTTCTTTCTTCTTTATTTCCATTCTTTTTAAATTGATAATTTCCAACAACTTAGTCCAACAATGAAACCACCAATAGATGACAAAGAGAAATTATCTAAGGAAAGTCTCGGGTTTACAGAACTGCCATTGGGCCGAACTTTGAGTTCCTCACTCTCCGAAACTCAAACGGAGAAAAGTTTGGACCAAGTTCGTCCAAACCATATGAAAAACACTCATTGGGACGAACTTTGGGTTCCGAGCTCTACAAAACTGAAACGGAGCAAAGTTTTGACCATGTGTCGTCAAAACCACCGTAAGAACTGTCATGGGCCGAACTTTGAGTTCCAACTCTCCAAAACTCAAACGGAGAAAAGTTTGGACCAAGTTCGTCCAACCCATATGAAAAACACTCATTGGGACGAACTTTGGGTTCCGAGCTCTACAAAACTGAAACGGAGCAAAGTTTTGACCATGTGTCGTCAAAAACCACCGTAAGAACTGTCATTGGGACGAACTTTGAGTTCCAAACTCTCCAAAACTCAAAACGGAGAAAAGTTTGGACCAAGTTTGTCCAACCCATATGAAAAACACTCATTGGGACGAACTTTGGGTTCCGAGCTCTACAAAACTGAAACGGAGCAAAGTTTTGACAATGTGTCATCCAAACCGCCGAAAGAATTGTCATTGGGCCGAACTTTGTGTTCCAAACTCTCCAAACTCAAAACGGAGAAAAGTTTGGACCAAGTTCGTCCAAACCACATGAAAAACTCTCATTGGGACGAACTTTGGGTTCCGAGCTCTCAAAAAACTGAAATGGAGCAAACTTTTGACCATGTGTCATCCAAACCACCTAAAGAACTCTCATTGGGCCGAACTTTGAGTTCCAAACACTCCAAAACTCAAAACGGAGCAAAGTTTGGACCAAGTTCGTCCAAACCATCTGAAAAACTCTCATTGGGACGAACTTTGGGTTCCGAGCTCTCAAAAACTGAAATAGAGCAAACTTTTTACCATGTGTCGTCCAAACCACCTAAAGAACTCTCATTAGGCCGAACTTTGAGTTCCAAACACTCAAAAACTCAAAACGGAGCAAAGTTTGGACCAAGTTCGTCCAAACCATCTGAAAAACTCTCATTGGGACGAACTTTGGGTTCTGAACTCTCATAAACTGAAACGGAGCTATGTTTGGACCATGTGTCGTCCAATCAACCTAAAGAACTCTCATTGGGCCGAACTTTGTCTTCGAAACTCTCAAAAACTCAAAACGGAGCAAAGTTTTTGACCAAGTTCGTCCAAACCATCTGAAAAACTCTCATTAGGACAAACTTCGGGTTCCGAGCTCTCAAAAACACAAACGGAGCAAAGTTTTCACCATGTGTCGTCCAAACCACCTAAAGAACTCTCAATGGGCCGAAGTTTGAGTTCCAACTCTCCAAAACTCAAAACGGAGGAAAGTTTGGACCAAGTTCGTCCAAACCATCTGAAAAACTCTCATTGGGACGAACTTTTTGTTCCGAGTTCTCAAAAACTGAAACAAAAAGGACTCAAGTCAGCAACATTGAATGTAGAACTTACTGAAAATTCCTCCTGGCAGATCAATCTTGTAGGCATTGTTGTTAATTCTTTCAAGAACTTGATATGGACCATCCCCTCTTGGATGTAACTTTGTCTTCCGTTTCGAGGGAAAACGCTCCTTGCGAAAATGCCCCAAACCCAATCACCCGGTTGAAAAATGAGTTCTTTCCGTCCTTTGTTAATTCGTGAGGTGACTTTCGAATTCTGTTTCTCAATCCTCTCCTTGACCTCTTTGTGCAAGTTTTGATCAAATCGGCCTTACTTGTGGCTGCATCACTCACAAAATTATTAGAAGGAATAGGAAGCAAATCAAGAGGTGTAAGTGGATTGAATCCATAACAACCTCAAAGGAGAACAATGTGTTGTACTATGAATGGCTCTATGATATGCAAACTCAACAAATGGCAAACAGTCTTCCCAAGACTTAATATTCTTAGAAATAATAGCCCTAAGCAAAGCGCCCAATGTTCTATTAACTACCTCGGTTTGCCCATCAGTTTGACGATGACATGTAGTTGAGAACAACAATTTAGTACCCAAACTTTCCCCACAACACCTTCCAAAAGTGGCTTAAAAATTTAACATCCCTATCACTAACAATAGTTCTAGGAATTCCATGTAATCTTACCACTTCCCTAAAGAATAAATCAACCACAATGCTTTGCATCATCCGTCTTGTTACATGCTATAAAATGAGCCATTTTACTAAATCTATCCACACAAACAAAATACTATCTTTACCTTTTTAGTCTGAGGCAAACCAAGAACAAAATCCATAGATATATTAGTCCAAGGTTCATTAGGTACAATTCAAGGGAGTATACAATCCATTTGGTTGTGATCTAGACTTAGCCTCTTTGCATTTAAAACATTGGCTACAAATCTTATGCACATCATGTTTCATTTTAGGCCAAAAGAAGTGTTCATGCAACATATCATAAGTTTTATGAATCCCAAAATGCCCCATCAATCCATCCCATGGGCTTCTTTCACAAGCAAATCTCTTATAGAACATTTAGGAACACAAAGCTTACTTTTCTTAAACAAAAAGTCATGAAACACTAATAATCATCCATGGCTTTCCCAGCAAGACAAGATGCATAAATAGTTCCAAAGTCAGGGTCATCTTTGTATAACTCCTTAACATGCTCAAATCCAGAATTTTTGCACTAAGAGAAGTAAAAAGATTGTACCTTCTTGACAATGCATCAGCCACAACATTGTCTTTACATTGCTTATATTTGATACCGTAGGGAAATGTCTCAATAAATGCTACCCACTGTGCATGCCTACGATTCAACTTGCTTTGTTCTTTAAGATGCTTCAAGCTTTCATGATCAGTGTGGATCACAACTCTCTCGGCCATAGGTAGTGTTGCCATACCTGCAATGTACGAACTAAAGCAAACAATTCTTTATCATAGGTAGGATAGTTCAATGCTGCCCCATTTAGTTTTTGACTAAAATACATTAAGGGTTTTCCATCTTGCATTAAAACAGCACCTATGCCCAAACCACTTGCATCACACTCAATTTCAAAAGTCTTATCAAAGTTAGGCAAAACAAGTAATGGTGCATTGGTTAATTTTTCCTTCAGTTCATTGAAAGCTCTCTCTTGCATTTCCCCCCATTCAAATACAACATTCTTTTTCACTAAGTCATTCAATGGTGCAGCTATGGTACTAAAGTCCTTTATAAACCTTCTATAGAAGCTAGCTAGACCATGAAAACTCCTAACCTCATTTGCATTTTTTGGTGTTGGCCAATCCCTTATTGCCTTAACTTCTCTTCATCTACTTCTACTCCATTCTTACTAACTATGAAGCCAAGAAAGTTAACCTTTTCCATGCAAAAGCTACACTTATTAAAATTAGCATAAGCCTCTCTTTTCTAAGTGTAATCAAAACTGACCTAACATGCTCCACATGCTCAACCAAATTCTTTGAATAAATCAAAATATCATCAAAATACACAACAACATACTTCCTCAAGTATTCTCTCAAAACATGATTCATTAAGCGCATAAATGTACTAGGAGCATTAGTTAACCCAAAAGGCATAACAAGCCATTCATACAATCCAAACTTAGTTTTGAAAGCTGTTTTCCATTCATCTCCTACATGCATCCTAATTTGATGATATCCAGATTTCAAATCAATCTTTGTAAATAAACAAGAACCATGCAATTCATCAAGCATATCATCTAGCCTAGGAATAGGGTGACGATACTTACAGTGATTTTATTGATGGCTCTGCAGTCCACACACATGCGCCAAGTTCCATCCTTCTTTGGCACCAATATGACCGGTACAGAACATGGACTCAAACTTTCTCGTACACAGCCCTTCTCTATGAGCTCCTCCACTTGCCTTTGAATTTCCTTTGTCTCAGTTGGATTTGCTCTATAAGCTGGCTATTTGGAATTGTAGCCCCGGGATAAAGTCTATTTTATGTTCAATACCTCTAAGTGGAGGTAATCCTTCAGGGATCTCATCTTGGAACACGTCCTCAAATTCCTGCAAAAGAGGTTGAAACAAACTAGGCAAAGGCAAATTGTTACCGTTAGAGGCCAAATACCCTTCCTTGTACATAAGTACAAATATGGTTTTGGGAAAACATTGCTCTTCTCACCTCTCCCACTTTAGCCAAACAACTGACTTTCTTTCCTTTTTTTTCAATTTCATCTCTTTTTTCACTCTTTTCTCCACTTTTTTTCTCTTTCTGATTTTTCTCTATTTTTTCACTCATTTCTTTCTTTTCTTTCAATTCTTTTTCTTCAAACTCTTTTCTTTTTCTCTCCAACTTAATTGATCAGCAAATACATATTCGGAACGCAAGGTACAAGTGTTGTTTTTCTACATCTTTGGTAAAGAATACATAATCAAATAACCATCATAGATGACCTTCCTATCAAATTGCCAAGGTCGGCCAAGTAAGATGTCACCAGCATGCATATGTATACATCACATAAACCTCATCTTTATACTTTCCCAAGGTAAAACAAATTAAAGCTTGAGAAACGCCTTCATTGTTCCACTATCATTGGCCACTGAAGTTTGTAAGGCTTAGGATGGTGTTGAGTTGGAATTTGCAACCTTTTGATCAGAATGTGCTTACTACATTGGTGCAACTTCCGCTGTCAATAACAAGACTACAAGAGAAAAGTCCCATTCACTAAACAACGTGTGTGAATAGGTTGTCTCTTGGTCATCACATCATTCTCCTTAACTTGAGTGTTTAAGAAGTCTCCTGTAACAAGCGCCAAATGACTCCCATCTTCCAATTCCTCCTCATGCCTCTTGGAATTTCATCTTCAATTAGCTCATCTTGGTCACTTCCCTCATCATCCGTAAAACTTCTCCATTCTTAATGATCATGACTCTCTTGTTCTGGCCAGTCACGACTAATATGACCAATCCCTTGACATTTTCCAACATTTGATGTCTCTATTCTCTCTCGAACCTCTTTAGATCCCTCCACTTTTTCCTTGCCCTGGAGCTCTCGGGCTTGTCCTTTTATCATGCTCATACTTCACCTCGAGGTTGAAATCTGCTATTCTTTTTCCAAGTATTAGTAGAAAAAGAAGTAGACTTAGAAGAATTATACATCTTGGAGTTCTCCTTCTCCCAAGCTAATTGGCCTTCAATTTTGACAGCAAGGTGTAACAACTCTTTCATATCGAAATAAGTTTGTCTATCCACTTGATGAGCCAATGGTCGGTTCAACCCGCCAAGGAACCTAGCCATTGTATCCTCCTCATCTTCATCAATGCCAGCTCTATTCATAAGGGCCACCATTTCTTTGTAATAATCTTCCACACTTTTGGATCCTTGTTGCAAAGCATAGAGCTTTTGCTTGAGTTCTCGGGAATAATGCTTAGGAATGTATCTCTTCCTCATTAAGGCCTTTAATTCCTCCCATGTTTCAATTGGATCCTCATAGTTTCTTCTCCATTCTGATTTCAAAGAGGTCCACCAAATATTGGCATAATCACAAAATTCAGCCACAAGTTTCAAGTTTCTTTCTTCACTAAAATTGTTGCAATCAAATACATGCTCAATTTTGCTCTCATATTGCAAATACTCCTCCGGATCAGACCTCCCATGAAATGGTGGGATTTTAAGCTTCACTCCCCCAGCTCCTCTCTCTTCTCTCTCATATTGGTACTCCCTCTCTCAACCCTCTCAACCCTTCTTGGTGGTAAAATTTCTCTTCCCACTCTTCGTCCCGTTCCTCTACCCCGGCCTACACCTCTCCCTCCCCTTGGATTGTGCCCGACTATAAGGGTTACATTGTCATCTTCCTCTTCATTTTCAACTCCTTCATTAACTTCCCTACCTTGAAGATTTCCTAATCCTACTTCCATTCGCCCCATCCGTTCTTCCAAGGTACTTATTACTTGGGTTAAACGAGTAATAGCCCCAATTTGTGCCTCTCTCCACCTAGCTTCACTAATCTCCCCTCCATTTCCCCCATCTTGACTCATGATGATGTATAAACAGTAGATAAATATGTTTAGGACCTCACACACTCAACTCACTGATTTTCACTCGGAACACTCGTGTTTATCACACAAAGGTAGGCTATTTGGGAAAGTGACTAAATGATGATATTGGGTAGGCTAATAGGTTTGAGCGATTCTTGTAATAGTGAGCTTTACAACACAACCAAGACAAGATAAATTATGAAATAACAACAAACTAGATCAAAAAAAACAAAGAAATAGTCAAACAAGGAAGGACACAAGACAAGATGTCTTCTACGGAATTCAGAGATAAAGGCATACAAATAAAGAGAAAGCTCTAAATATGATGGATTAGACTTTTTGAAGCAAAGGAAACAAATTTTAAGGACAAATTCTTTCAAATCTGAAAAGAACAATGTATGAAGCAAATCTGGATTTTTTCGGGTAAAACTGCACACTGAGATGGAATTCCAAAAAACGAATGTCTTATGTTAGGATTTGGAGTAAATTCCCTTCTTCACTTTGAAAGATAACATGAAGATCTAACTTTTCACTGAAGGCCAAACGTTCAAATTCGGACTTTATGAATGACTTTGAATAGACATTAGATGCATTAAATTCTGCAGCTAGGAATTTGGACAGTCACAAAACAAATTAATTGCAAATTGAATTGAAGCTCATCAAATTCGTGCAAATTGATGCTGATTGAATACAAATGGGCATGAACAAGAACTGAACATGAACAACTTCTGAATTTTTTTTTTCTCCTTTTTTTTTTTTTTTTTTTGCTTTTCAAGATCTCCACGTGATCTTTAAGATGGAAAATGAGATTAGAATCAAAAGATGAAGAACAATGGATGAAATGAAAGAAACGAACAAGATGGACAGAATATGAAACAAAGAAAAAACAAAACAATGAACAATAGGAATGGAAGATAGAATAAATTCTAGAGTAGGTCACAAAGATGCAACCTAGGCTCTGATACCAAAATGATAAGGAAACCTAATTCTCAGCCCAAAGATCCAAGCTTTTGTGGAGCAAGAACCCTTGAAACAAAGAGATTAACACCTCCTTACACAAATTAGAACCAACCAAGAGAAAAGGCTAGAAATTGATTACCTCTTATGATCAATGATCTAGAAGCAAGATTGGAAATCTTGTTCTAGATTGAGTCATTCCACAATCAAACTTGATCAAGGCCGGATTGAATGGCTCAAAATGCAATCTATCACAAGAATTGCAAGAATCCTAGAAAAGGGATTTCTAAGAAAAGTCTCAAATATGAGAGAACACTTTTCATTCAACTTAATCTCAATTTTACATGCTAGAATGAGGCTTTTTATAGCCTTTGTGTGAATGAAACCCCCCCCAACCTTTCAAATCCCAAAAGTAAAACCTACAAGCATTCATGACTGTAATTGGCCTACAAAGTAACTCCCCACTAATGAATCTAACCTTGAATCCACGTTTTTGGAAGCCCAAAAGTTCAAAAAATTACAAACAAAAGTTGATAAATTGAAATAACAAAGGAAACTTCAAAAGGTCGGGCAACGTCAATCTTGCAAACGGTTGACTTTCACAGCGTCGTCCTCTCTTGGGTTAATTTGCAGCATGTGAAATGAATGTGGAACTAAACCTAACCAATTCTGAATGTGAATGAAGAATGCTGTTGAAGCTTCTTAGCCTTGGCGCGGTGTAATAGGTCCAATTGGAAAGTGTGGAGCACCATGATTCTTATCAGTTTGGATCATGTGTCGTCCAATCAACCTAAAGAACTTTCATGGGCCGAACTATGTTCGAAACTCTCAAAAAACTCAAAATGGAGCAAAGTTTTGGACCAAGCTCGTCCAAACCATCTGAAAAACTCTCATTGGGACGAACTTTGGGTTCTGAGCTATCATAAACTGAAACGGAGCAAAGTTTGGACCATGTGTCGTCCAATAAACCTAAATAACTCTCATTGGGCCGAACTTTGTCTTCGAAACTCTCAAAACTCAAAACGGAGCAAAGTTTGGACCAAGTTCGTCCAAACAATCTGAAAAACTTTCATTGGGACGAACTTTGGGTTCCGAGCTCTACAAAACTGAAACGGAAGCAACGTTTTGACCATGTGTTGTTCAAACCACCTAAAGAACTGCCATTGGGCCGAACTTTGAGTTCCTAACTCTCCGAAACTCAAACGGAGAAAAGTTTGGACAAAGTTCGTCCAAACCATATGAAAAACACTCATTGGGACGAACTTTGGGTTCCGAGCTCTACAAAACTTAAACGGAGCAAAGTTTTGACCATGTGTCGTCAAAACTACCGTAAGAACTGTCATTGGGCAGAACTTTGAGTTCCAAACTCTCCAAAACTCAAAAACGGAGAAAAGTTTGGACCAAGTTCGTCCAACCCATATGAAAAACACTCATTGGGACGAACTCTGGGTTCCGAGCTCTACAAAACTGAAACGGAGCAAAGTTTTGACCATGTCTCGTCCAAACCACCGTAAGAACTGTCATTGGGCCGAACATTGAGTTCAAAACTCTCCAAAACTAAAAACGGAGAAAAGTTTGGACCAAGTTCGTTCACCCAGATGAAAAACACTCATTGGGACGAACTTTGAGTTCCAAACTCTCCAAAACTCAAAACGGAGCAAAGTTTGGACCAAGTTCGTCCAAACCATATGAAAAACTCTCATTGGGAAAAACTTTGGTTCCGAGCTCTCAAAAACTGAAATGGAGCAAACTTTTGACCATGTGTCGTCCAAACCACCTAAAGAACTCTCATTGGGCCGAACTTTGAGTTCAGAACACTCCAAAACTCAAAACGGAGCAAAGTTTGGACCAAGTTCGTCCAAACCATCTGAAAAACTCTCATTGGGACGAACTTTGGGTTCCGAGCTCTCAAAAATTGAAACGGAGGAGAGTTTTAACCATTTGTCGTCCAAACCACCTAAGGAAATCTCATTGGTCCGAAGTTTGAGTTCCAACTCTCCAAAACTCAAAACAGAGGAAAGTTTGGATCAAGTTCGTCCAAACCATCTGAAAAACTCTCATTGGGACGAACTTTGGGTTCCGTGCTCTCAAAAATTGAAACGGAGCAAAGTTTTAACCATTTGTCGTCCAAACCACCTAAGGAAATCTCATTGGTCCGAAGTTTGAGTTCCAACTCTCCAAAACTCAAAACAGAGGAAAGTTTGGACCAAGTTCGTCCAAACCATCTGAAAAACTCTCATTGGGATGAACTTTTTGTTCCGAGTTCTCAAAAACTGAAACAGAGCAAAGTTTGGACCATGTGTCGTCCAAACAACCTAAAGAACTGTCATTGGGCCGAAGTTTGAGTTCCAACTCTCCAAAACGCAAAACGGAGGAAAGTTTGGACCAAGTTCGTCCAAACCATCTGAAAAACTCTCATTGGGACGAACTTTGGTTCCGAGTTCTCAAAAACTAAAACAGAGCAAAGTTTGGACTATGTGTCGTCCAAACAACCTAAAGAACTCTCATTGGGCCGAAGTTTGAGTTCCAACTCTCCAAAACGCAAAACAGAGGAAAGTTTGGACCAAGTTCGTCCAAACCATCTGAAAAACTCTCATTGGGACAAACTTTTGTTTTCGAGTTCTCAAAACTTAAACAGAGCAAAGTTTGAGTTTCCGAGTTCTCAAAAACTGAAACAGAGCAAAGTTTGGACCATGTGTCGTCCAAACAACCTAAAGAACTCTCATTGGGCCGAAGTTTGAGTTCCAACTCTCCAAAACTCAAAACGGAGGAAAGTTTGGACCAAGTTCGTCCAAACCATCTGAAAAACTCTCATTGGGACGAACTTTTGGTTCCGAGTTCTCAAAAACTGAAACAGAGCAAAGTTTGGACCATGTGTCGTCCAAACAACCTAAAGAACTCTCATTGGGCCGAAGTTTGAGTTCCAACTCTCCAAAATTCAAAACGGAGGAAACTTTGGACCAAGTTCGTCCAAACCATCTGAAAAACTCTCATTGGGACGAACTGTGGGTTCTGAACTCTCATAAACTGAAACGGAGCAAAGTTTGGACCATGTGTCGTCCAATCAACCTAAAGAACTCTCATTGGGCCGAACTTTGTCTTCGAAACTCTCAAAAACTCAAAACGGAGCAAAGTTTGGACGAAGTTCGTCCAAACCATCTAAAAAACTCTCATTGGGACGAACTTTGGGTTCTGAACTCTCATAAACTGAAACGGAGCAAAGTTTGGACCATATGTCGTCCAATCAACCTAAAAAACTCTCATTGGGCCGAACTTTGTCTACGAAACTCTCAAAAACTCAAAACGGAGCAAAGTTTGGACCAAGTTCGTCCAAACCATCTGAAAAACTCTCATTGGGACGAACTTTTGGTTCCGAGCTCTACAAAACTGAAACGGAGCAAAGTTTTGACCATGTGTCGTCCAAACCACCTGAAGAACTGTCATTGGGCCGAAGTTTGAGTTTCTAACTCTCCAAAACTCAGACAGAGCAAAGTTAGGACCAAGTTCGTCCAAACCATCTGAAAAATTCTCATTGGGACGAACTTTGGGTTCCGAGCTCTCAAAAATTGAAACGGAGCAAAGTTTTAACCATTTGTCGTCCAAACCACCTAAGGAAATCTCATTCGTCCGAAGTTTGAGTTCCAACTCTCCAAACTCAAAACAGAGGAAAGTTTGGACCAAGTTCATCCAAACCATCTGAAAAACTCTCATTGGGACGAACTTTTGGTTCCGAGTTCTCAAAAACTAAAACAGAGCAAAGTTTGGACTATGTGTCATCCAAACAACCTAAAGAACTCTCATTGGGCCGAAGTTTGAGTTCCAACTCTCCAAAACGCAAAACAGAGGAACGTTTGGACCAAGTTCGTCCAAACCATCTGAAAAAACTCTCATTGGGACGAACTTTTGTTTCCGAGTTCTCAAAAACTGAAACAGAGCAAAGTTTGGACCATGTGTCGTCCAAACAACCTAAAGAACTCTCATTGGGCCGAAGTTTGAGTTCCAACTCTCCAAAACTCAAAACGGAGGAAAGTTTGGACAAAGTTCGTCCAAACCATCTGAAAAACTCTCATTGGGACGAACTTTTGGTTCCGAGTTCTCAAAAACTAAAACAGAGCAAAGTTTGGACCATGTGTCGTCCAAACAACCTAAAGAACTCTCATTGGGCCGAAGTTTGAGTTCCAACTGTCCAAAATTCAAAACGGAGGAAAGTTTGGACCAAGTTCGTCCAAACCATCTGAAAAACTCTCATTGGGACGAACTTTTGGTTCCGAGCTCTCAAAAACTGAAATAGAGCAAACTTTTTACCATGTGTCGTCCAAACCACCTAAAGAACTCTCATTAGGCCGAACTTTGAGTTCCAAGCATTCAAAAACTCAAAACGGAGCAAAGTTTGGACGAAGTTCGTCCAAACCATCTGAAAAACTCTTATTGGGACGAACTGTGGGTTCTGAACTCTCATAGACTGAAACGGAGCAAAGTTTGGACCATGTGTCGTCCAATCAACCTAAAGAACGCTCATTGGGCCGAACTTTGTCTTCGAAACTCTCAAAAACTCAAAACGGAGCAAAGTTTGGACGAAGTTCGTCCAAACCATCTGAAAAACTCTCATTGGGACGAACTTTGGGTTCTGAACTCTCATAAACTGAAACGGAGCAAAGTTTGGACCATGTGTCGTCCAATCAACCTAAAGAACTCTCATTGGGCCGAACTTTGTCTACGAAACTCTCAAAAACTCAAAACGGAGCAAAGTTTGGACCAAGTTCGTCCAAACCATCTGAAAAACTCTCATTGGGACGAACTTTTGGTTCCGAGCTCTACAAAACTGAAACGGAGCAAACTTTTGACCATGTGTCGTCCAAACCACCTGAAGAACTGTCATTGGGCCGAACTTTGAGTTTCTAACTCTCCAAAACTCAAACAGAGCAAAGTTAGGACCAAGTTCGTCCAAACCATCTGAAAAACTCTCATTGGGACGAACTTTTTGTTCCGAGCTCTCAAAAATTGAAACGGAGCAAAGTTTTAACCATTTTTCGTCCAAACCACCTAAGGAAATCTCATTGGTCCGAAGTTTGAGTTCCAACTCTCCAAAACTCAAAACAGAGGAAAGTTTGGACCAAGTTCGTCCAAACCATCTGAAAAACTCTCATTGGGACGAACTTTTGGTTCCGAGTTCTCAAAAACTGAAACAGAGCAAAGTTTGAACCATGTGTCGTCCAAACAACCTAAAGAACTCTCATTGGGCCGAAGTTTGAGTTCCAACTCTCCAAAACGCAAAACGGAGGAAAGTTTGGACCAAGTTCGTCCAAACCATCTGAAAAACTCTCATTGGGACGAACTTTTGGTTCCGAGTTCTCAAAAACTAAAACAGAGCAAAGTTTGGACTATGTGTCGTCCAAACAACCTAAAGAACTCTCATTGGGCCGAAGTTTGAGTTCCAACTCTCCAAAATTCAAAACGGAGGAAAGTTTGGACCAAGTTCGTCCAAACCATCTGAAAAACTCTCATTGGGACGAACTTTTGTTTCCGAGTTCTCAAAAACTGAAACAGAGCAAAGTTTGGACCATGTGTCATCCAAACAACCTAAAGAACTCTCATTGGGCCGAAGTTTGAGTTCCAACTCTCCAAGACTCAAAACGGAGGAAAGTTTGGACCAAGTTCGTCCAAACCATCTGAAAAACTCTCATTGGGACGAACTTTTGGTTCCGAGTTCTCAAAAACTGAAACAGAGCAAAGTTTGGACCATGTGTCGTCCAAACAACCTAAAGAACTCTCATTGGGCTGAAGTTTGAGTTCCAACTCTCCAAAATTCAAAACGGAGGAAAGTTTGGACCAAGTTCGTCCAAACCATCTGAAAAACTCTCATTGGGACGAACTTTTGGTTCCGAGCTCTCAAAAACTGAAATAGAGCAAACTTTTTACCATGTGTCGTCCAAACCACCTAAAGAACTCTCATTAGGCCGAACTTTGAGTTCCAAGCACTCAAAAACTCAAAACGGAGCAAAGTTTGGACGAAGTTCGTCCAAACCATCTGAAAAACTCTCATTGGGACGAATTGTGGGTTCTGAGCTCTCATAAACTGAAACGGAGAAAAGTTTGGACCATGTGTCGTCCAATCAACCTAAACAACTCTCATTGGGCCGAACTTTGTCTTCGAAACTCTCAAAAACTCAAAACGGAGCAAAGTTTGGACGAAGTTCGTCCAAACCATCTGAAAAACTCTCATTGGGACGAACTTTGGGTTCTGAACTCTCATAAACTGAAACGGAGCAAAGTTTGGACCATGTGTCGTCCAATCAACCTAAAGAACTCTCATTGGGCCGAACTTTGTCTACGAAACTCTCAAAAACTCAAAACGGAGCAAAGTTTGGACCAAGTTCGTCCAAACCATCTGAAAAACTCTCATTGGAACAAACTTTTGGTTCCAAGCTCTACAAAACTGAAACGGAGCAAAGTTTTGACCATGTGTCGTCCAAACCACCTGAAGAACTGTCATTGGGCCGAACTTTGAGTTTCTAACTCTCCAAACTCAAACAGAGCAAAGTTAGGACCAAGTTCGTCCAAACCATCTGAAAAACTCTCATTGGGACGAACTTTGGGTTCCGAGCTCTCAAAATTGAAACGGAGCAAAGTTTTAACCATTGTCGTCCAAACCACCTAAGGAAATCTCATTGGTCCGAAGTTTGAGTTCCAACTCTCCAAAACTCAAAACAGAGGAAAGTTTGGACAAAGTTCGTCCAAACCATCTGAAAAACTCTCATTGGGACGAACTTTTTGTTCCGAGTTCTCAAAAACTCAAACAGAGCAAAGTTTGGACCATGTGTCGTCCAAACAACCTAAAGAACTTTCATTGGGCCGAAGTTTGAGTTCCAACTCTCCAAAACGCAAAACGGAGGAAAGTTTGGACCAAGTTCGTCCAAACGATCTGAAAAACTCTCATTGGGACGAACTTTTGGTTCCGAGTTCTCAAAAACTAAAACAGAGCAAAGTTTGGACTATGTGTCCTCCAAACAACCTAAAGAACTCTCATTGGGCCGAAGTTTGAGTTCCAACTCTCCAAAACGCAAAACAGAGGAAAGTTTGGACCAAGTTCGTCCAAACCATCTGAAAAACTCTCATTGGGACGAACTTTTGTTTCCGAGTTCTCAAAAACTGAAACAGAGCAAAGTTTGGACCATGTGTCGTCAAAACAACCTAAAGAACTCTCATTGGGCCGAAGTTTGAGTTCCAACTCTCCAAAACTCAAAACGGAGGAAAGTTTGGACCAAGTTCGTCCAAACCATCTGAAAAATTCTCATTGGGACGAACTTTTGGTTCCGAGCTCTCAAAAACTGAAATAGAGCAAACTTTTTACCATGTGTCGTCCAAACCACCTAAAGAACTCTCATTAGGCCGAACTTTGAGTTCCAAGCACTCAAAAACTCAAAACGGAGCAAAGTTTGGACGAAGTTCGTCCAAACCATCTGAAAAACTCTCATTCGGACGAACTGTGGGTTCTGAACTCTCATAAACTGAAACGGAGCAAAGTTTGGACCATGTGTCGTCCAATCAACCGAAAGAACTCTCATTGGGCCGAACTTTGTCTTCGAAACTCTCAAAAACTCAAAAACGGAGCAAAGATCTGAAAAACTCTCATTGGGACGAACTTTGGGTTCTGAACTCTCATAAACTGAAACGGAGCAAAGTTTGGACCATGTGTCGTCCAATCAACCTAAAGAACTCTCATTGGGCCGAACTTTGTCTACGAAACTCTCAAAAACTCAAAACGGAGCAAAGTTTGGACCAAGTTCGTCCAAACCATCTGAAAAACTCTCATTGGGACGAACTTTTGGTTCCGAGCTCTACAAAACTGAAACGGAGCAAAGTTTTGACCATGTGTCGTCCAAACCACCTGAAGAACTGTCATTGGGGCCGAACTTTGAGTTTCTAACTCTCCAAAACACAAACAGAGCAAAGTTAGGACCAAGTTCGTCCAAACCATCTGAAAAACTCTCATTGGGACGTACTTTGGGTTCCGAGCTCTCAAACATTGAAACGGAGCAAAGTTTTAACCATTTGTCGTCCAAACCACCTAAGGAAATCTCATTGGTCCGAAGTTTGAGTTCCAACTCTCCAAAACTCAAAACAGGGGAAAGTTTGGACCAAGTTCGTCCAAACCATCTGAAAAACTCTCATTGGGACGAACTTTTTGTTCCGAGCTCTCAAAAACTAAAACAGAGCAAAGTTTGGACTATGTGTCCTCCAAACAACCTAAAGAACTCTCATTGGGCCGAAGTTTGAGTTCCAACTCTCCAAAACGCAAAACAGAGGAAGTTTGGACCAAGTTCGTCCAAACCATCTGAAAAACTCTCATTGGGACGAACTTTTGTTTCCGAGTTCTCAAAAACTGAAACAGAGCAAAGTTTGGACCATGTGTCGTCAAAACAACCTAAAGAACTCTCATTGGGCCGAAGTTTGAGTTCCAACTCTCCAAAACTCAAAACGGAGGAAAGTTTGGACCAAGTTCGTCCAAACCATCTGAAAAATTCTCATTGGGACGAACTTTTGGTTCCGAGCTCTCAAAAACTGAAATAGAGCAAACTTTTTACCATGTGTCGTCCAAACCACCTAAAGAACTCTCATTAGGCCGAACTTTGAGTTCCAAGCACTCAAAAACTCAAACGGAGCAAAGTTTGGACGAAGTTCGTCCAAACCATCTGAAAAACTCTCATTCGGACGAACTGTGGGTTCTGAACTCTCATAAACTGAAACGGAGCAAAGTTTGGACCATGTGTCGTCCAATCAACCGAAAGAACTCTCATTGGGCCGAACTTTGTCTTCGAAACTCTCAAAAACTCAAAACGGAGCAAAGATCTGAAAAACTCTCATTGGGACGAACTTTGGGTTCTGAACTCTCATAAACTGAAACGGAGCAAAGTTTGGACCATGTGTCGTCCAATCAACCTAAAGAACTCTCATTGGGCCGAACTTTGTCTACGAAACTCTCAAAAACTCAAAACGGAGCAAAGTTTGGACCAAGTTCGTCCAAACCATCTGAAAAACTCTCATTGGGACGAACTTTTGGTTCCGAGCTCTACAAAACTGAAACGGAGCAAAGTTTTGACCATGTGTCGTCCAAACCACCTGAAGAACTGTCATTGGGCCGAACTTTGAGTTTCTAACTCTCCAAAACACAAACAGAGCAAAGTTAGGACCAAGTTCGTCCAAACCATCTGAAAAACTCTCATTGGGACGTACTTTGGGTTCCGAGCTCTCAAACATTGAAACGGAGCAAAGTTTTAACCATTTGTCGTCCAAACCACCTAAGGAAATCTCATTGGTCCGAAGTTTGAGTTCCAACTCTCCAAAACTCAAAACAGGGAAAGTTTGGACCAAGTTCGTCCAAACCATCTGAAAAACTCTCATTGGGACGAACTTTTTGTTCCGAGCTCTCAAAAACTAAAACAGAGCAAAGTTTGGACTATGTGTCCTCCAAACAACCTAAAGAACTCTCATTGGGCCGAAGTTTGAGTTCCAACTCTCCAAAACGCAAAACAGAGGAAAGTTTGGACCAAGTTCGTCCAAACCATCTGAAAAACTCTCATTGGGACGAACTTTTGTTTCCGAGTTCTCAAAAACTGAAACAGAGCAAAGTTTGGACCATGTGTCGTCAAAACAACCTAAAGAACTCTCATTGGGCCGAAGTTTGAGTTCCAACTCTCCAAAACTCAAAACGGAGGAAAGTTTGGACCAAGTTCGTCCAAACCATCTGAAAAATTCTCATTGGGACGAACTTTTGGTTCCGAGCTCTCAAAAACTGAAATAGAGCAAAATTTTTACCATGTGTCGTCCAAACCACCTAAAGAACTCTCATTAGGCCGAACTTTGAGTTCCAAGCACTCAAAAACTCAAACGGAGCAAAGTTTGGACGAAGTTCGTCCAAACCATCTGAAAAACTCTCATTCGGACGAACTGTGGGTTCTGAACTCTCATAAACTGAAACGGAGCAAAGTTTGGACCATGTGTCGTCCAAACCACCTGAAGAACTGTCATTGGGCCGAACTTTGAGTTTCTAACTCTCCAAAACACAAACAGAGCAAAGTTAGGACCAAGTTCGTCCAAACCATCTGAAAAACTCTCATTGGGACGTACTTTGGGGTTCCGAGCTCTCAAACATTGAAACGGAGCAAAGTTTTAACCATTTGTCGTCCAAACCACCTAAGGAAATCTCATTGGTCCGAAGTTTGAGTTCCAACTCTCCAAAACTCAAAACAGAGGAAAGTTTGGACCAAGTTCGTCCAAACCATCTGAAAAACTCTCATTGGGACGAACTTTTTGTTCCGAGCTCTCAAAAATTGAAATGGAGCAAAGTTTTAACCATTTGTCGTCCAAACCACCTAAGGAAATCTCATTGGTCCGAAGTTTGAGTTCCAACTCTCCAAAACTCAAAACAGAGGAAAGTTTGGACCAAGTTCGTCCAAACCATCTGAAAAACTCTAATTGGGACGAACTTTTGGTTCCGAGTTCTCAAAAACTGAAACAGAGCAAAGTTTGGACCATGTGTCGTCCAAACAACCTAAAAAACTCTCATTGGGCCGAAGTTTGAGTTCCAACTCTCCAAAACTCAAAACGGAGGAAATTTTGGACCAAGTTCGTCCAAACCATCTGAAAAACTCTCAGTGGGACGAACTTTTGGTTCCGAGTTCTCAAAAACTGAAACAGAGCAAAGTTTGGACCATGTGTCGTCCAAACAACCTAAAGAACTCTCATTGGGCCGAAGTTTGAGTTCCAACTCTCCAAAATTCAACACGGAGGAAAGTTTGGACCAAGATCGTCCAAACCGTATGAAAAACTCTCATTGGGACGAACTTTGGGTTCCGAGCTCTCAAAAACTGAAATGGAGCAAAGTTTTGACCATGTGTCGTCCAAACCACCTAAAGAACTCTCATTGGGCCGAACTTTGAGTTCCAAACACTCCAAAACTCAAAACGGAGCAAAGTTTGGACGAAGTTCGTCCAAACCATCTGAAAAACTCTCATTGGGACGAACTTTGGTTTCCGAGCCCTAAAAAACTGAAAGGGAGCAAAGTTTGGACCATGTGTCGTCTAAACAACCTAAAGAACTCGAATTGGGCCGAACTTTGAGATCCTAACTCTCCAAAACTCAAAATGGAGCAAAGTTTGGACCAAGTTCGTGAAGGATTGGAATTCCCAATTTCGTTACAGCGAAAGCAATTAGACCGTTCGTAAATTAATTTTGTTCTACAAAATACCAATACAGTGGCAAAAGGTTAAGCGGTGAAAAACATACCTCCGTTGACGACTCTGAATACTTCAAGAATGATTATTGACTGCTCTGCAACAACGAAGAACACCACCATTTGATCTTCCCCGCTATAACTCTGAGATTAGGAACGTAGTTGTGGGACTACCTAATCTTGAATGGGAAAAAACTCTAGAGAGAAAATTCTCCCTAAAGTTCTTGAGTTGAGAGAATATGAGAGGGCCTTATGGTGGCCATATGTTGTATATATAAACCCTAGGGTTAGTGTTCTATTTATAGGAGAAAGGCCATGAATAAAATATTCATTTAAAATCAATTATTTCCATAATTGATTTAATCTTTTCCATAATTAATCAATTCCATAACCAATCAATTCCATAATTGATTAATCTTTTCTATAAATGATTGATCACTTCCGTAAGTGATTAAATCATTTCCATAAATGATTAATTACTTCCATAAGTAATTAATCATTTTCATAATTGATTAATTTCCAATTAATTAATTCTTTAAATTAATTAATCACCAATTAAATATCATATATTTAATTTCAGACCTTCTATTAGTTAATTAATTAATTACCCAATTAAATATCATATATTTAATTTCAGGCCTTCAATTAATTAATTCTATAATATGAATCAAATTCATATTAAAATTGGAACTCCTTCCAATTCTCTTATATCCTATAAATTTAATATGAATCAAATTCAATATTGATATTTGAACTTCTTCAAATATTTATTTCTCTCATAATAATAAAGTTTAATTTCAAATTAGACTTTATATTTTAATGTATCATTATACATTATATTAATTTGTATCTCATACAACTAACTTAATTCCCAATATGAATTTGAACTATTCAAATTCTCTCAAGATATAATTATTCCTAATTACTCTTTACGAGCTAGCAGGGGGACCTAATGGACCTACAGATCAGAAGCTCCAATGATATGAGGTTAACCGATTAAACTCATTAATCAGGTTAACCAATATTCATTAACTGTGGGTCATTCCACTAAAGACCCACAACTGAACTCTTCTCACTGTAGAACATTTCTGTGTCCACGGATATACACCTATACCGGTAAGTCAATCCTTCACGAGTGTTCGTAATCACGGTTGGGTCAAATTACCGTTTTACCCCTGTGTTACATCTGTCTCCTTAAGTACCAGCGCTCCTCTAATGAACAACATGTTTATGGTCCAACCATTAAACAGAAAGTCCCTCTCGGGCCAGTGAGAGGGCGGGATCCCTTTGTTCAAGTCCCGGAGTCACCACTTAAGGGAACACTCATCTACTTCTCCTAGAAGTGGGAAGGAGTGAATTCATTCTTGTGTTGTCATGTCCCCAGCCTCCCATTCGGTCTTGTCCCCAAAAAGGAAGGCATATTGAGTCGGCGTATTGGCCACTCTCACCCATGCTAATCAAAGGACAATCCCTCATGAGAAGGAGTTCATGACACACTCAGGATTAAGACTGAGTTACCTAGGTCATCCTATTGAAACAGTAACCTAACTAGTTAACGGTGTTATAACTAATGGTTGACTATTTCGTGGTCCGGTCTTATGCAAACTCATTGCATAGTATACCCCCGCTCGCATGTCTCCTACATGGACGCCTTGGATCAATACGTCTGTATCGAATACAAAGCGGGCCGTATCACATAGTGTTATCAGGATAAGGTACCCATCCTTATCCCTATACTATAGACCTTTTAGGTTGTTACTTGAACACCGATCCCCGTATGTCCCCACATACTAGTTCAAGTCACATGTAAGCAACCTTGGATCTTAGTTTATTGGATTTGGGTCAAATTGTGCAATATTTAACAATAACACTTTATTGTAGAAACTCAATAACACTTTAATGAAACAAGTATACAATTTGTTTACATTCACTATCTACGAGTTTTAGGGCATAAAACCCAACAAACTCCCACTTGAACTAAAACTCTAGTTTAGTGGGATGTACAATAATCTATACAGCAGCAGGGGTATAAATACATGTATAAAACATATACAATGTACAAATACAATAAACTAGGGCATCACTATACCCATTACATAATGGTATCACTATACCCATTACATTTCTCCCACTTGCCCTAGATTTCATCTTTGTACATTACTCGTAGATCTTCTAGATGACCCTCAAACACTTTAGCCGAGAGAGTCTTTGTAAATGAATAAGCAATATTTCATTCAATTTAATGTGTCTGCTTGTCTTGGGCTGCGATGTTCTTTTGAATTTGCCACAACACCACTATATCACTATAAAGTGTGATGGGCAAGTTCACATCTGGAACACATTCCAAATCAGTCAAGAACTTCCTAAGTCATACAGTCTCCATCGTTGCTTCACAAGCAGCTATGTTTTCGGCCTATACAGTCAAGACTGTAACTATGTCATACTATAGCTCCATCGTAAAGAGTGACCACAGATACTGATGTAGATTTCCTCAAATCCTTATCCGTCTTAAAATCCGTGTCAGTGTATCCTGTAAGAATCAAATCCTTAGTCTCATACACGAGCATATAGTTCCTCTTTCTCCTCAGATACTTGAGGATATTCTTAACGGTTTTCCAATGATCAAATCTTGGATTAGATTGATACTTACTGACAATCCCTACTGCATAGGGCATTCGTCTCATGCCCTCAACCTCTTGAGGTGTCTTAGTAAACAATTTCTTAGACAAAAGAATTCCATGTCTGAAAGGTAGAGAACCCTTATTGGAATTCTGCATCTTATATCTAACTAACATTTTGTAGATATAAGATATTTGAGACAAGACTAGCTTTTTGTTCTTACAGTTCCTAACAATTTGGATCCTAAGAACAAACTCAGCTTCTCCCAAATTTTCATTTGGAAATGAGTTGCTAGCTTATTTTACTAGTCAGTAAGATAACCCACATCATTTCCAATGACTAGGGTATCAATCATATACAACACTAATAAAGCTACTGAACTATTGACGATATTCTTGTTAAGACAAGATTCGTCAATTTTCTGATCAAAGCTAAAAGATTTGATCACAGTATCAAATCTTATATTCCAAGATCGAATTTCTTAGGTCAATCCATAAATGGATCACTTAAGCTTGCAAACCCTTTTGCTTTTGATCTTGCTAAATGAACCATTCTGGTTGAGATATGTAGATACTCTTCTCAAGATTACCATTCAAAAGGGTAGTCTTGACATCCATTCAAAATGGACAAGAGTTCTAATAGACTTTAGCAGGACGACAGGAGATAAGGATTCCTTACAGTCCCCTGTTTTTGGGTATAACCCTTTGCCACAAGCCTAATCATAAGATTACGTCTCGTTTCTTCTTGTAGATTCATTTGCAATCCATAGGCGTTACCCCATTAGATAGATCTACTAGATCCAGATGGAATTGAAATCACAGATTTTAATTTCGGGTCCACTGCTTTAATCCATTGGTCCTTGTTAACATCATTCATTGTCTTGCTTTAAGACAATGGGTCCTCAATGCCATCATCAGGTATGACAATCTAGGCTTCAGTTAAGCCCATGTAACGGTCAGGTTGTAGAACAACCCTCCCACTACATCGAGGCACTCTCAACTCTTGAGATAGATGTAACTAACCAGTTGTATCGGTCCTATCAACAACTCTTGTTAAAGGTTCAACATTATCAACAACCCTTGTTGACTTATCAACAACTCTTGTTGATGTTTCTGTAGCTTCATTAGTTAATTTACTTAAAACGACTTTTTTATTTTGTGGCTTATTATTTCTCATGTGGTCTTCTTCGGAGAAATAATAAGCCACGAAATGTGATAGATCAGCTTTAACCACATGTAAAATAGTCTGAGGAGAACAAGGACCCAAACCATGGAGACGCAGATTCCTCTCCCTCCAAATGTGATAGATCGAGGCACACCAAGGCACCCTCCACACTCGGCGGCTACGACGCTTGCCACCACTAAACTGGCAGATCCAAGACAGCTCAGTATCCCATGAGGCAATCCTATGAGAGCAGGCACCCCAACTCAAGATCCCACTCCATACAACCTGGCTGAAAGGGCACTCAAAAATAGATGATCACGAGACTCAGGGGCACCAAAGCACAAAAGACAATCAGTGGGGCTCGAAGAATCCCACATGTGCAACCGATCCCTCGTATAGAGCCTATCCCGCACCCCAAGCCATGCAATAAAGGAGTGTTTAGGGATACTACCCCCAAACCATAACAAGCGAAACCAAGGAACAATCGAAGAACGAGGCCTAATAGCCTCCCACGCACTGGAGACAGAGAAACCCCCAGACCTACTCGGGAGCCAAACCACACTATCCTCCCTAGCAAGGCACGGCTGAACCCCTTGTACTGAAGGCAACAGAAGCAATAGCTCAAGCGATATACTAGGCCAACACCAAGACCCATCAGGCAAGAGGAAATCAGCCACAGGAGCATACAACGAGCTAGCAGCATCATAAATAACCCTCTCAGAAAAGCGAGGAATAATAGAACCCTCAGGCAACCACGGATCCACCCATGTAAGACATCTCCGACCATCACCAATGCGGAAACGAATGAGCGACCAAAATTGATCTCGAAGAATAAGAATCGCTCTCCAACACCAAGACCATCGCGAAGAGGGACGCACAGTCCACAGAGACTTCCCACACAAGATATAAGCCTCAACCCAGGCAACCCACAACGAACCAGACTTCAACATAAGCAGCCACAACAGCTTCATAACAGCTGCCTCATTCCACGAGCGAACATGCGTGATACCCAACCCCCCTCCTCACGAGGAAGGCACACCTCTGACCAGGCAACCTTAGCCCCACCATGTAAGGCCGGATCACCCCTCAATAAATAAGAACGTAGCAACCGATCAACCTCATGGGTGACCCTAGCAGGGAGAACAAACACACTAGCCCAAAAGACCTGAAAGCTCTAAAGGACCGACTGAATAAGCTGAACGCGGCCAGCATACGACAAAACTCGGGCAGACCAAGAGCTGATCCGAGCAGTGATCCGCTCCAGTAGAGGCTTACAGTCCCTATACGTTAATCGACCTGAAATAAGAGGGAGACCAAGATAACGTACAGACAGAGAAGTGATTGCTTGCGAAATGAAAGTTATTTGCTCTCTAAATTTAGGCTAAAAGAAGGCAAAAAGAGCCTCCAATGCGTTATCTTAGCGCATAAAGAAAAGGGAAAGTGCTTTGATATAAGCGGAAGGCTATATTCATGTATGCGATAAGAAATTATAAACACAGAGCGCTAATGCAACTAATCTAGACATTTAAGTATCTTTCAGCGCAGGCACACTTTCCAAGATGATCACAAGACAGAAAAAGATGGGTGAAAAGACAAGCACCGGCGCAGCCAGAACAAGTAGGCGATAAAGGAGGTTTAAAAAAAGGGCGCAAGTGGCCTAAATGATGATTAAGCGCTAACACAACTAGCGCAAGTGGACTTGCAAGTTGACCGTTGGTGGACTTGAAGAAGTTTTGCTCCCCTCACCTATAAATAGAACTCACTTATTCAAAGGAAGGGGGTGAAAAAAAAAAGAGAGAAGAAGAACCTTAGAGAGGAGCTGCAGAAATCTGTAAAGGGTAATACACTTGTGTGTAATGTATCTTTTCAAGTTTATCTGTTTTGCTTTCATGAGCTAAATCTTCTCATCAAGGCTTAGCGCAAGCGCCTCATGCGGCGAATAAGCATCACTTGTAAGCGCATATTTTTGGTTTAATAGAAACATTGTTTGCTTTCTACTTAGGTGTGTTAATTCTTTTATTGCTAGTTCCCGCTTGGCCAGCTGGATGCGGGTATCAGTATGATAAATCCTTGACAGGTAATGCATATGGATCTCTCTAAGTAGAACAAGCTAGCGCATGTCATGTAGGTCTTGGTAACATTTAATTATTACCACTAAAAGATATTGCATGTTTGAGCTTTGATTGCATTATGACTAACGCAATCCCTTGTAAGTATTACGAGAACTGAACTTCACGCAAAAACTAGGCACAGAGTCATTTGCTAGTTTATTGTTAAAATGCATAAGGAGCACCGGAAGGAAACTTAATGATTTCTTCTTACTTAAGCATTAATGGATCAATTAATCAAAATTAGCGCTACAAGTCTCTTATGAACGCATGAGGTTGCCACCGCAATAGCCTTGATATTTTTCGCATTTAAGTCCTTTCCTCAAATTATATTATTTTCTTTCCGCAATACATCTATTTTTTCAAACTACACCACTCAATTTTCTTTACTTACTAGCATGTGGAGAGATTAAATCAGTGAATATATAATTTTTTGTTCCATTCCCTGTGGATTCGACCCTGAACTCATCAGGTACTACTTGATTTAATCAGTTTATACTTGGATTGATTTAAATCTGCGACTATTCTACCAACTATACTTGATATTCAATCAAGAAGCTAAGGAGACCCCAATGAACGAGGCAAGATCCTCTACACCCACCCGAGACATCCCCGCACAGAACAAGGAACTCTTCCCAGGGTTAGCCACAAGCCCCGAAAGAACTTGAAACCTGTGGAGACAATTCTGAATAAACGAAATGGAGGACCGATCCCCTGCACTGAAAAATCATCAAGTCATCTGCAAAACACAGGTGGGTCAACCTCACCTTCTCACATCGAAAGTGAAAACCAAAGCCATCTGGAGGAGCATTCAACATACGTGATAGCACCTCCATTACCATCACAAACAGATAAGGCGAAAGAGGATCTCCCTGCCGCAACCCCCTCCTCCCTGGAAAGAAACCCTCAAGGGAACCATTCACCGACACAGAGAACATAGGAGACGAAACACAAGCTCGCACCCAACTAACAAACTGGACAGGTGTACCCACTGCTAAAAGAAGCCCAAACAGAAAGTCCCACTGTACAGAATCATAAGCCTTCTGAAGGTCAACCTTCAGAACACACCTGGGCGGCCCCCTATCCAGATGGTAACCCCCCACAAACTCCTGGCAAAGCAAAATATTATCAACAATGCTCCTACCCTGAACAAAAGCTGACTGGTTAGGACTAATAAAGCGTGGAAGCCAAACCCTCAACCTGTTATCTAAGATCTTAATAATGCATTTATACAACACATTACAACAAGAAATAGGTCGATAATCACCCAACCCTTCTGAACTAGGTCGCTTGGGAACTAGAGTGATAGAAGTAGCATTAATACCTGGAGGAAGGTAGCAAGTATCAAAGAAATGCAAGACAGCAGAACAAAAACCATCACCACACACTCCATGCTCCCTTAAAAAACCCCACAGAAAAACCATCCGCTCCTGGAGCTTTACTGCTATTCATCGAAAAAAGCACTAACTTGACCTCCTCTCTAGTCATAGGGCGACACAGATGAACCCCACACTCCTCAGGCCAGGCAAACCCCACAATCTCAACAATCTGGGCTGTGAGATCTCTGTATCCAAGCAACTGAGTCCCCAGAATACCTCTATAATAATCAACAACAACCCTCGCAATGTTAGACTGGCCAGTAAGAATATTACCTACTTCATCCACCAAAGAATTAAGACCATTACGAATCACCCTGGCCTTAACACTCCTGTGGAAAAAAGCAGAGTTATGATCACCCAACGAGAGCCACTGAATCCGAGATTTCTGGCGAAGGGAAGACTCCTCCCTCTTAATCCATTCTCAGAAAGACTTAGAAGCCCTAGCAGACTGATCCACAAAACTAGACGAGAGAGGGTTAAGTCCAACAGCCACTTGAGCATCCTCCATGCGCCTCCTGGCCTCCACCACCTCCCTACTAATAATAGCAATAGAACACCCAAACTTCCTCCGAAGAACAGATTTAAGCGCCTTAAGATTACGCCCAAACCCAACCAACGGGGACACATCCTGATATCGAACCCAACTCTTAGCCACAACATCCAAAAACCCATCTTCTTTGGCCCAATGACTGAAAAAACGAAAAGAAGGAGGCCTACGTGCCACACTTAACCCAGATCAAAAACTAGGGGGCAATGATCAGAAATCCCCCAACCAACCGCTTGAACCTCACATAGGGGAAGAGCAGATACCCATTCCTCATTCACTAACACACGATCCAATCTGCGCATAATATCCACTGGACCTCGTGGGCGATTGGTCCAAGTAAACCAACTCCCTCTAACCCTCAACTCAACCAGATCAGCCTGAATCAACATATCATTAAAAGCATCCATCTCAGAGAGATCAGGACTCCCTCCAAACCCTTCAGATGAACACCGAATAGCATTGAAATCCCCCATCACAAGACCAGGAGAACTCCAAGTCGAGCAAACAGCAAGAATTTCATCCCATAAAACACGCTCTCCCCCTCAGAATTGGAGGCATACACACACACCACCTCAACAGAAACCTGAGAAGAAAGATCACAAACCGTACCATGAATCATTTGTGGCCTAACAGAAATAGGAACAAAAGAAAACTAATTCGCTCTCCACATCACCCAGATCCTCCCCAGACCACTATCCCCATAGGAGCAAAGTTTGGACCAAGTTCGTCCAACCCATATGAAAAACACTCATTGGGACGAACTTTGGGTTCCGAGCTCTACAAAACTGAAACGGAGCAATGTTTTGACCATGTGTCGTCCAAACCGCCGAAAGAACTGTCATTGGGCCGAACTTTGAGTTCCAAACTCTCCAAAACTCAAAACGAAGCAAAGTTTGGACCAAGTTCATCCAAACCACATGAAAAACTCTCATTGGGACGAACTTTGGGTTCCGAGCTCTCAAAACTAAAACAGAGAAAAGTTTGGACCAAGTTCGTCCAAACCATATGAAAAACTCTCATTGGGACGAACTTTGGGTTCCGAGCTCTCAAAAACTGAAACAGAGACTAGTTTGGACCAAGTTCGTCCAAACCATATGAAAAACTCTCATTGGGACGAACTTTGGGTTCCGAGCTCTCAAAAACTGAAATGGAGCAAACTTTTGACCATGTGTCGTCCAAACCACCTAAAGAACTCTCATTCGGCCGAACTTTGAGTTCCAAACACTCCAAAACTCAAAACGGAGCAAAGTTTCGACCAAGTTCGTCCAAACCATCTGCAAAACTCTCATTGGGACGAACTTTGGGTTCCGAGCTCTCAAAAGCTGAAATAGAGCAAACTTTTGACCATGTGTCGTCCAAACCACGTAAAGAACTCTCATTAGGCCGAACTTTGAGTTCCAAACACTCAAAAACTCAAAACGAAGCCAAGTTTGGACCAAGTTCATCCAAACCATCTGAAAAACTCTCATTGGGACGAACTTTGGGTTCTGAGCTCTCGTAAACTGAAACGGAGCAAAGTTTGGACCATGTGTCGTCCAATCAACCTAAAGAACTCTCATTGGGCCGAACTTTGTCATCGAAACTCTCTAAAACTCAAAATGGAGCAAAGTTTGGACCAAGTTCGTCCAAACCATCTGAAAACTCCCATTGGGACGAACTTTGGGTTCCGAGCTCTACAAACTGAAACGGAGCAAAGTTTTGACCCTGTGTCGTCCAAACCACCTGAAGAACTACCATTGGGCCGAACTTTGAGTTTCTAACTCTCCAAAACTCAAACGGAGCAAAGTTAGGACCAAGTTCGTCCAAACCATCTGAAAAACTCTCATTGGGACTTACTTTGGGTTCCGAGCTCTCAAAAATTGAAACGGAGCAAAATTTTAACCATGTGTCGTCCAACCCACCTAAACAACTCTCATTGGGCCGAAGTTTGAGTTCCAACTCTCCAAAACTCAAAACGGAGGAATGTTTGGACCAAGTTTGTCCAAACCATCTGAAAACTCTCATTGGGACGAACTTTTGGTTCCGAGTTCTGAAAAACTGAAATAGAGCAAAGTTTGGACCATGTGTCGTCCAACAACCTAAAGAACTCTCATTGGGCCGAAGTTTGAGTTCCAACTCTCCAAAACTCAAAACAGAGGAAAGTTTGGACCAAGTTCGTCCAAACCATCAGAAAAACTCCCATTGGGACGAACTTTTGGTTCCGAGTTCTCAAAAACTGAAACAGAGCAAAGTTTGGACCATGTGTCATCCAACCACCTAAAGACTCTCATTGGGCCGAACTTTGAGTTCCAAACACTCCAAAACTCAAAACGAGC
>JAETGN010000108.1:0-12906 GCA_017139565.1 Luffa aegyptiaca | reverse complement strand
CTCGATCTTAATCCTGAGTGTGTCATGAACTCCTTCTCACGAGGGATTGTCCTTTGATTAGTACGGGTGAGAGTGGCCAGTACGCCGACTCAATAAGCCTACCTTCTTGGGGACAAGACCGAATGGGGGGCTGGGAACATGACAATACAAGATGGAATTCACTCCTTCCCCTATTGGGGCAAGTAGATGTGTGTTCCCTTAAGGGCTGATTCCGAGGCTTGAACAAAAGTGCGCTGTCCTCTCCTGGCCCGAGAGGAATTTCTGTTTAGTGGTTGGACCCTAAACAGGTTGTTCATTAGAGGGATCAGTGGTACTTAAGGATCCAGAGGTAACCCAGGGGTAAAACGGTAATTTGACCCAGTTGGTGTTACGAACACACGTGAATGATTGACTTACTGCAATTGGTCGATATCCGTGGACACAGAAATATTCTACAGTGAGAAGAGTGCAGCTGTGGGTCTTTAGTGGAGTGACCTACAGTTAACGAATGTTGATTGACTCGGTTAATGAGTTTAGCTGATCAATCTCGTATCATTGGAGCTTCTGATCTGTAGGTCCATTAGGTCCACCTGGTAGCTCATAACGGGTTCTGAGATAATATAGTCTTGATTATTAAAGGGAATATAAGTTAATTGTATTTTGATGCAATTAATATAATGTATGGAGATACATTATAGTATAAGTTTAATTAATGAATTAAACTTTATAATAAAATTAATTTTTGATATGATTCAAAATTAATTAATGAGAGAATTATGAATTTAATTAAATATGTGATATTTGATTAATTCATGAATTAATTAATTGGGGAATTAATTAATTTAATTTTAATTTCGTTAAATGTGATTTAATCAAATTAAAACTATAGTTTACATTGATGTACATTTTAATGCACATTAAAACTATAGGTTAAATGAGAGAGATAAAATTGAATATGATTCAATTATAAAATTAATTAAATATTTGATATTTAATTAATGTGGATTCAATTAATAGAATTAATTGAATGGCCTATTTAATTCAATTGAATATGATTTAATTGAATTAAAACTATATGTTATAATTGATTTAATTAAAGTTGGTTTAATTAAATTAATTATAATTATTTAGATAATTAATTATTATTTAAATAATTATTAATTATTTAATTTATTATTATTTGATAATAATTGGACGATCCAGATCTAGTTGGTTTAGATCAATGGACATGATTGGTTAGGGAGTTAAAGATAACTTCCAAACCTAATCCTACGTAGTTGCCTGAAGGGGTTTTGGCCAATCCTCTCATTCGGTGATTCACGCAAGAATACAGGAAAGGAGTTTCTTTCTCTCTGAACTCTCTAGTTTTCTCTCAAGAACGGAAAGCATATTGTTGATTTTTCCCTTCAAGACAAATTTTGGATCCCACCATCCCTATCTCAGTGATTCAAGAGATATGGCGGTTGATCACTATTGGTGGTGTCGATTGGAAGATCAAGAATGAGAATCTAGGAGCATTGTGATTGTTCTTCAAGTCCAAGTAAGTTTCTTGATCTAAATAGGTTTTAGATCAATTTTTTTAAGCATGCTTAATCTAATCGTTTTATAGAAAATTAGTTTCTTGCCAATGTATCGGTTTTTCTAAAATTGAAAATCAATTCGAGATCGGTCTTGTTTGCTTCCGCTGCCAAAGGGATTTCAACCCTTCAAGTAAAGCCTGATTTTAGTTCTGACTCTGCCTTGAGGCATGTCTCGTTAGAGGAGATAGGTTGTGGAATCTGTTGAAGTTTGGTGGAGTTGGGCTTGTTGCTCGTTTAGAAGTGTGAATTATTTTTATCAGGTGAAGTAAAATTTTGGGATAACCAGTTTTACGCCGTTATGCTGCCGAAATTTTCAGTACATTCGGTTAAGTAGTAGCGCCGCTAGGCTAGAGGTTAGAGAACCTGGGGCGTTACATTTGTACACTTTTCACTTTTAATTTATATTGCTATTAATGATGTATGAAACTATATCAAATTGATAAATTATTTATTTTATTTTTTATATAAAATTTATTATTTTAAAAAAGTTGTTATTTAGTATTCTAAATGTGATAATATATTCTTTATTTATATATATATATATATATAAAAGCAACACTTATATCTAATTTCATATTTATGAAATAATAGATGGTGTATGTTATCAGCACCCTAATAACTTTTTTTTTCTCAAAATTCTCTCTCTATTGCCGCCAACAAATGCACTCCCTCTCAAGTCACTCTCCTTATCTAACTTTTGTTCGTCATTGTTATTAATTTATTGGATTTCTATTCTTTTTTTTTCCGTACTATTGGATTTATATTCAATCACTTTGATATTGAATAATTAAAGTTTAAAAAAAAATTAAACTCTTAAAGTTTCAAAATTAGTACAAAATTGGATTTGTATATTTGAAAATAATGTACATAATGAATATAATTTATTACATCTTCATTCTTTATTAACTAAATTAATAATTAATAAATTTTACATTAATTTCAAATATATTTCTAATTTTATTTACTAAAAAACACATGGACCTTAATTGTAAAATAACTCATTAGTTTGATACAAATAATTTCATTGTTTTAATTTAATTAAAACGTTAGAATGGAGCCTTTTCAACAAGAATGGGCGTTCTTGTGAGCTGTTCAGTTCCACGCCGGCGACCACGAGCTTCGTTCCTATAATGCCCCGTGTTTCGAAATCGAACCCTTTTTGGATCTGTTGAGCGTTTTATTCTAATTTGAAAAAAAATAGAATTTAAGTTTAGCTTTGGGTCATTAAATAAAACTTCTATAATTTAGGGAAAAAAGATTTTTAATTAAATCTTTAATTTTCTAAAGTTTGGAGGTTTAATATTGATATTTATTTTAAATATCAAAAGACCCAAATCCTAAATCAATTGGGGTTATTTTCTTTTCCAAACCTTTTTAGGAGTTAATATTCTAAATCCTAAATAAGAGATAACTCCTATTTTAATTGGGTTTTCTTTTATTGTTTCTAAAAGAAAAGGAATAATAAATTAGTGAAAGCCCAGCCAACAAGAGCATAGCTCAACTGGCATACAGTTGGATTGATAACCACGAGATCTGTGGTTCGAATCCCCACCCGCACATGTTGTCAAAAAAAAAAAAAATTAGTGAAAGCCCTAATATCCCTCTTTTCTCTTCCTTCTTCTTCAAGCGTGCAACCCCCCCTGATGTTTCAGTCTCCCGACAGCCCCTCCCCGTGTAACCCAACCACCATCGCCTGAACACGTTGTCGCCGCCATCTGCAGCAGTGTCGCCGCCGTCTGTCGGTCTCAGGCCAAGCCGTCGCCGCTCCCTCTCTTCATCTCTCTCATGCGTGAGCAGCCCCCACCCCCCCTCTGCGTTTTTTTCAGCTGCCGCCAGCCCCCACGCGAGTCGTCTCTCCCCTCTCTTTCTCGTGTTAGTCAGCCGCCGCCTCCCTCTCGCTCTCGTTCTCTCATTCGCGTGAGCAGGTGCCGCCGTCGTGGGTTTTTGTCAAGCCTCGTTCTTCGGGTGTTCTCCTCCTCTCTATCCCGTATCCATCTCCTTCAGTCGTGCAGCAAGACCCACAATTCCCTTTCTCTCTCTCGTTTTTCATCCTCGTGCGCGAAGGCCAACAACTAACAAGCCCCAGCTTTCGGGTTGTTCGGGATCTGCAGCAGCACACGAACGACGACTCCTCGGCAGCAGCTTCGGTTAGCAGCGTTGGCTTCTTTCGTACGAGTCTCAGGTGCGTGTTTGCCTCCGTGGCTTCAATCCGTGAGTCCAACACGATTTCCCCTTCTTTTTAGTGATCTCCTTATGTTCTATTGTTTACCCATGCCTATTTGGGTTTGAATTTTAGTTACCAAGTCCCTAACGCTCCTAAATTCATAGGATTCAACCCCTTGGAGCGTTATCCAGCAGCAACGTCGGCTTAAAATAGGTGTTGGGCGATTACCCATAAGCCAATCGGCCTCGAGTTAAAGTGTCCATGGTTTAACGGCCTTGGATCGTTATTCTTGGAGCTTTTCGATCGCAGGACAACAAACCTCATGGGCATCTAGGTTTCGAATGGTAAGTTTCCCATCCTTGAATCTTTAGAATTCATCTTGATTAGCTTTAGAATAGCTTATAGCCGTTGGGTGTTCTTTAACTTGTAGTTTGGACTCGTTTTGGACTCCGAGCAGGAGTTGTTCAAGGGATTTTGGTGCTGGTCGATAGGTTCCAACAAGGTTCAGCCTCTTTTTGGTAACTTTTAGAGCTTGTTAACCTTGTTTGATCTCTTAAGAAGGCTAAGCTAGTTGTCCCTGAAGCTTGAAGTTGTTTACTTACAGTTAGGGATCAATTAAAGCTTACTTGAGTTATTTCCAGCAAGGAACCTTATTCTGTTTGGTGGAGCTTAGAAGGATTGTTCGAGTTGATTCCAAGTTGTCGAGCTAGCCGTTAAGCTTGAATCCAAGTTGGTTGGTAAGAAATTCTTCCCATTGTTCTTGTAGGTTCAAATGGGGTGGTTAAGCTCAATTCTGATCTTTATATGTTATCCTTGCCGTCAGGAGCTTGCCTAGTTTTGGTTTAGGAGCTCTTGGATTATCTTTGGAGCTTTCCATCTAGTTTAGGAGCGTTTAGAGCTTCCGGTAAGTGGATTTCTATCTGTTGGGTCTGCTTGCTTGTGTGCTAGCATGTTGTGTGCTTTACGTGTTTGGTTTTATCATATGTTGTATAGATATTAATGTGCTATATGTTCATGACGAGTTTTGAGTATGATGAACTGCTGTGTTGAGTTGTTATGGTGAAACTGTTGTGTTAAATACGTTGCTTCATTGTGATTGGTTGAAAATCATGAGTATAATGTTGTGAGCGTGTTGTTCACTTGATGTGTTCTATGGCTTAATGCATGGTTTAGAAAGCATGTCTGGTGTGTGCATACTAGTTTGTGACCACGTCATTGGCATGAAACATGGTCTAGAAGCATGATGAGTAGGATTCATGCATTCTAGTGAGATTGTGAGGTCAGAGGACCTTGTGTGTCTAAAAGGAAAGTTAGGTGAATACCAGGTGCCTCGGGTAAAAATGGTCGAGGGGTGGTATGTCACTAATGGATTTAGAGGAGCATCAGATGCCTTGGGTAATATGGCCAAGGGGCGATGTGATGAGTTTATACGTTGTGAAAGTCATCGGGTGCCTTGGGTAATATAGTCAAGGGGCGATGTACGACTTGATTGTGAAGTCATCGAGTGCCTTGGGTAATATGGCCAAGGGGCGATGTACGGTTTGATATTCTGAAGTCATCGGGTGCCTTGGGTAATATGGCCAAGGGGCGATGCATAGTTCGAGGCCTTGGGTAATATGGTCAAAGGTCGAACGCTGAGCGCCGTAGAGAAACGTCGAGGCCCTGGGTAATATGGTCAGGGGTCGGCGTGACTCGAAGGAGTCAGTCTCAGAGAGCTTTGTGAGGGCTATAAGTGTTGAGTGAGCTCGTGGAGCTTGAGAAAGAATCGAGTATGCATGGCATGGTGCGGAAATTCATGTGTTAGGTGCATGGTTGTTGCACGACTGCATTAGTTGAGTATGTTTTGTTGCGTTGATTGGTTGTCTTGTATTTGAGGCATGATATTGTGGTTGAAAAGCATGATAATTGTTTTGTATATGTATGTTGTTTGATGGCTCTTCAGGCGTGAGCCACTTACTCAGTACCGTGGTTTTGTACTAACCCACCACCAGGTTTTGCAAGTGCTGCAAACATATTCGAGCTTGGTGATGTAGAGGAGACGTGACAAAGGAAAGACCATAGTTAGCTTGTCCTGTTCATGTTTGTCCTTGTTACTCGTCCTTAGTTTTGTGTTCGAGTTAGGTTGTGGCCTACAATGCTAATATTTTCTTCTAACCATTGAATGGGCGAGGGTTGATGTTAATTTGGTTGTCATGTTTTAGGGGTAGTTTTGAAAAGTTAAAAGTCTCTTCTTTTACGCATTGTGAATTTTCTAATGTATTTAGGTAGTCCTTGATATGAGACCTGACTCGCAATTATATTCTGTTGTGTTGAGTTGGATTGTGTATGGATGTTGTGGAGTGAGATTGACTATCTGCTTTATCTGGCTTTAGAAGTGTATATATATATTGTATATCAGGTGTGTTAAAAATTTGGGTAGCTTATAGTTCTGTCGTTATGCTGTCGAAATTTTCGGGGCATTAAGTTGGCATTAGGGTAAATGTTTAGTAATGTCTCCCTTGTAGGTAAAATTTTGGGGGCGTTACAGTTCCCCTTTGTTCCACGTCGGCAGCCACAAGCTTCAGATCTGACGGCGAACTTGCGAGCGGCGGTGAGCGATTTTCAAATCTGACGGTGTCAACGAGAACGTACCGTGGATCGACCGCCGAAGACGGAGATTGGCGGAGAGAGGAGGTTTTCGCCGGAGATTGAAAAAGTTGGTCCTAGAAATCCATTGAAAGAAGAAGTGAAGAAGAAGAAGAAAGAGAAAAAAAAAAAAAAAAAAGAGTCGCCGGACGGTGGCTAGCGGCGTGCAGCGAGCGGCGACAACGTATGGTGGTGGTGATGGTTGAGTAAAATGAAGATGGTGGGATTGTAAAGATGAAGAAGAAAAGAGTGGGAAAATTGAGAGGGAAAATTGAGAGGAAAAATGAAAATTAAAAAGAAAATATCTTTTAAAATTAATTTATTATTAATTTATTTTAAAATTAAAAATAAATATTTTTTTAATAAAAAAATAAGTGCCACGTCAGCAAGCCGTTAAAAGTTAACGGAAAAGTGGATGGAGGGACCGAAATGAAACAAAATCCAAACCTCAGGGACTAAATTGTTGAATTTGAAAACTCAGGGACCAAAATGAAACCTAAACCAAACCTCAGGGACCAAAAGTGTATTTTTTCCTTCATTATATTTATTTAAATACATTTATAATTAGGGGAATTGCAATGGGTAGCAAAAAATATTAGGATATTTGCAAATTTAATTATGATTTATTAGGTTTGCAAATATAGCAAAATTTTAAAAATCTGATTTTCGTTTTTTTTATTATTCCAATTTTACCCTTGTTGGTATATCAATAGGTATATTAGTAGTATATCTGATATATTTTATATTTACTGATATACGAAATATAAAGTATACCAAATTTGATATACTCAAATGAATACAATGATATACCTAATATACTAATGATATATCTAATATATACTTGATTTGATAAACATAATATTTGATATACCAATGATATACTTGATATGTTACTTTCTTTACCTATATTTGTTATATTTTCTCTCTTTATTTAATTATGTTGTATTATTTACATATTTTAAATGAAATGTTTGTCTTTTATAAAATAAATGTTTGTCTTTTTTTTTACTAGTTGATACACTGTTGATTAGCTAAATACATCAATGATAGACTTGTTATTAAAAAAAAATCATTGATATATACACATTCAATCGAGAGGTTAGATGTTTAAATCTTCTACTACACATATTGTCCCAAAATAAAGCTAATATATCTAATTCTTTATTGATGAAGTATATCAAAGATATCTAAACTAATGAAAGCTCATGTGTAAAGTATATTATATTCACAAAATATACATATGATATACTATATATTTAGTATATCAATTGATTGATATACCAAATATCTAATACATTATATTCACGTAATATACATCTGATATACTATATATTTACTATATATTTAGTATCTCAGTTGATTGATATACCAAATATCTAGTATATTTTTAGGGTTTAATATACTAGATATTTGGTATATTAGTGGACGACGAGCTGAGGTTATTTTAGTCTTTTTGTGTTATTGTCTGGGCCGGGCCAAACGTTTTTTGCAATATTTGCAAACCTAATAAATCAAAGACATGCCTGCAATTATTGATTTTTTTTTGCTATTGATGCAAATGCCCCTTATAATTAATTAGAGTAATTGTATTTGTAATATTTAACTCATACATTAATTATTAATAATCAATGATAATGGTATGGTTGTAAATTTAAAAATTGAAGTAGGGGTATAATAGTCCAAAAATGGTTTTTCAAGATCCTGGCTTTTTAGAGACTAGTTTTTTAATACGTGTGTTGCACTTGATATTCAATTTTTTTCCATTATAGATTAAAATGATTTTTTTTAAAATTGAATAATAATGTGATTGTTTTATGAAATTAAAAAAAATAAATATTATACCAGTAAGATATATGAATAAATCAATAAAATTTTAAAATATAAAAGTAAAAAACTTTAAATAAGAATAAATATGGATAACAATATCATGTACTAAAACAATAGTAGTAGAGAGAAAGATGAAACTCTATTAATCACATACAATTTCTTTAAATTATAATTCTTCTCATGTTGTTTTGCCACTTTGATGATTTAAAAAAAAAAAAACTATCATGTTCTATCATATGGAACATATTTTACAACTCTAAAAACACGGTAAGAATGGGATGAGTAAAACAAAGAGAATAGATCTATATTTACACATGAAATGGATGAAGTTCCAAAACTTTTAATATTTCTAACCCTTTTTAAATTTAATGAAGTCTAATGAAGTTAAACTATTGATATTCTTCTTTTATATTTATTTCATATATCAATAGTTATAACTGCATTTAAATTTTCACATTTATGTAATTTAATTTTCTAGCCATTGTAAAACGTAAAAATTAAAATTTTAAAATAAAGGTGAAATTATCGTTTCTTATTTTCATTTTCATGGCATAATTTTAATTAAATTTTTTTTTTAAAAAAAATTGAGAGTTAGATGATGTGAACGTGAGTGGGTTGAAAAAGTGTAACGACCCTACTTTTCATGCCTAGATCCTAGGGCCGTTACTACATACATATCATTCTACTTCTAAGAACAGCGATGAAATGACATTTAAAGTAAAACATACTTAGAAATTTTGCGAAACTTTTCAACCTGGGATCCCAGTTAAAACAGAACAAAAGAAACCTTTAGTTGTTCAAACAAACTTAACGCGGAGATAACCTTAAAACAATCGCAATACAAGTTCAAAAGAAGAATTTCGAAACATAAAATGCGGAAGACTATCCTAAGGAAATCCATGGCTCAGCAGCACTCCGTCATGCGTTTTGTATACCTTTACCTCTACCTGCAGTTATATGTAAGGGAAAAGAATGAGTATTTAAGGAAATACTCAGTAAGTAACAATACTTCTAGACACTTGCAGCAATCAAGGTTTTAACATTTTATTTGTGTTAAGGGCCTAAGGGTTAGGTTATCTCATTCTCATTCATTTCATTTCATTTATCTGTAGTTCGGGTCTCGTGTTCAATTTGCTTACCTATATATATATATAAGTTTGTCAACTCACTGGTAGTGAGCAAGCGGGAGTTTTAGGAGGTCTCTACTCCTACTGATGGTAGATGGCACCCAGTCAGTGGAGCTAAGTCTCATCCCTCAAGGCACTAATGGGCGCGTAGCGCTCTAAACTACCATTTCACTGGTGGGGCGTTCATAGGTTTAAGTCAGAAATTAACTTCCACAGTTAGTAAATGGCACCTAGTCTGCGAAGCCAAGTCCCGCCCATTAAGCCCCTAATTTCAGTCTAATACATCTCAGTCCTAGGTGTTTAATTGACACGACCCTCTTCTAAGGCACTAGCCTATTCCTTTCCCTTTCTTAATCATTTTCCCTTTAGGACCCCTTAACCCTTGCATTTTTTTTTTTAACGGCAACCCGGTCAACCAAATCCTTTTCTTTTACGGAGAATATTGACAGGCTAAACCAATAAGCACCATCCCAACTTAAAGCAATCTCAAGAACGAGAAACGAGGGCGACGACAACCCTCCTAAACAGAGAAAAACACAAACTTCCTGTTGTCCACAGCAATGTCAGTCATCCACAAAATATACGCCAGACATGCACTCGCTTCTATCACACAACACATATATGTGCAGTAGCCATATTCTTGAAATTAACGCAACATATCACCTCAGTCTCAATCCGAACAACATATACACATTCTCATGCCAGAAGTAAACAATCATTTCAAAACATAAACATTTCATTCCAATGCTTGATTGAAATCACCCCAAACAACTCGATACAAGACCAACCACGTTATACGAAAACGTAATCTATTAACACATATAAAAAGGGTCTCACATCAGATGCACTCTAGTTCCATTAATTTTTCTTAAGAACACAAGACTTAAGGAGGTCGAAAACTCACCCAAACGAACCTAACGCTTGTTGTCCAGCTTCCAAGTTTCGCTCCGCCTTTGACGATTCGACCACCACCTACTACGGACACCTTAGATTAAGATCCAACGTTAATGGGTATTTCATTAAGGCATAAAAGACCAATAAACTTTGACTTACAACTCCCTTACCCACTAACTGAAATCGTCGAACATTCAAGAGGTGCGCGGCTGTTTGTCTTAAGACAGTGACGTCGGTAATCAGATCCGAGCGACGAAGAAACAAACAGATCTGGACGCGGCGGCGACGGCATCCGCGACTGGCTGGCTGAACGTGGCGGCGGCAGCACTTCGGGAGACGGTTCACGGCGACGAGGGACGAGCGGCAGGGAGAGAGAGCTGCGACGCGCGGAGACGGCGAACGGAGAGAGATAGAACCGGGTTAGAGAGAGAGAGACGAAAACGGTAGAGAGAGAGACAGAGTACTTACCGTCGGCGAACGGCGGCAGAGGCGCGAGGTCGACAGTGGTGAGCTGAAGGCGACGTGCGGCGGTGAGAGGGAGCGAGAGAGAGAGGGGACTGCGAGGGAAAGAGAGTGCGTGAGAGAGAGAGTGCCGAGAGAGAAGAAGAGATTTCTTTTTTTTTTTTTAAATACTCGGTCAACTTGACCGAAAATGTGGGGGGAAAATTTCCCCCCACTCTCCCCTTTTGACCGGGCCTCAAAGCCATTTTCCCTCTTTTTTTTTTTAAACAACCGGCTGCTACAAAAAGTGTTAATGACTTTAATTTAATTATATTTTAAATAAAACAAATAAGGCTAATTTAGGTATTCCTTACGTGTGTTGCACGTGAGTTTTCATGTTTTTCATATTAATTCAAATATGTAATTTGAATAGAGAATGGAGAAAAATAATAAATATCATTTAGTTTCAACCTATAGCCATATATAAAATGGTAAAGTAAGCGAATAAAAATATATATGTAATTAAAAGCTTGATCGGGAAGATTAAAAGTTTGAGAAATATTGTAATGAGGTTATTTACGTGAATGTGTGGGTTTTAATGTTTTTTTAATTAGTAGTGTGGGTTGGTTTTTTTTTTCTAAAAGATTAGAATTTTAAAATTTACTCTCTCTCAAAAATTTGAATGCGATAGGGTTGATTTTTTCTAAAAGTTTGAGAAATATTGTAATGACGTTATTTACGTGAATCTGTGAGTTGATTTTTTTCATTTATTAACAACTAAAAGGATATTTATATTTTCATTCCACCAACAATTAAATTTTATAACATTTCTAAAAAGTAACAGAAAAATAAAAATAAATAAATAAAGTTTCATCTTAACGTGTGTGGTAGTGTAAAAGTTTTCATAACATGAATTTAATGAGTATTGTTTAAAGGAAAAATAAATGAAAATTTAGGTATTAACTTTATTGAATTAAAAAGATAAGAAGATGAAAAGTCATGAATTTTGAATGTTTATGTTTTATCTCAAAAAAAAAGTTAAAGAGGGTTGTTTTATTGCTCAATTGCTAAATAAACATTCCATGTACATTAGTGATGTAGTGTTGGGGTGTGGAATACCAAGAAGTTGGAAATACTTATTATTCAACACTTCATAAGTAAGACAACTCTTCAAAAAACAAAAAATCTATATGTAAGACATAAGGGCACAATAAATGATGAATTCAATTTTTACTCAATTAAACTTGTTAAAAATATATATATCTCAATTAAAAATGATAATTTTTCCTCAATTATATATATGAATATGGGAAAACAAAATAGATATGATTATATTTATTAAGAAACAAATTTAAAATGTTGCAATAATGAACAACAATGCTTTGAAAATTGAAACGATTAACAATCTACTACATCAATAAAGAAATTAACCTCAAAAAATAAAATAAAATAAATAAAATAACAAAATAAAGAAAGAAAAGTATAAGAAGAAGAACCTCAATTTGTTGATAGAAATGAGTAGGAGATAACCCTTTTTATAGTTGTAGAAAATGAGGAGGTTACAAAACTTTTGAAATTCTAAAGCTTTTTATATTCAATATAATTAAATGATAATTACTTTCAATTATCTTTATAAGTGAGTGGAGAAGTTTTAAATATCCTATTTATGACATATGTGTAGAAATGTGAAATGGTTTAATACTTTAATTATATGGAAAAAAATATGAGTTTTATTTATACATGAGTGGAGGAATTTTTAATTTGTAATTAAAAAAAAAAAACTATTTATGACATTTGTACATGTGAGAGAGAATTATGAGGAAACCTTTTGTATTCTAACTTTTCACATAACACATGATTATATTATTGATAATTAATCAATAATAATGATTAATAAATGAATTTACTATTTAAAATGAGTTTTATGTGGCATATTCTTTAAATAAAGAAATTAAAGAAGAAAGACATCATCTCACGATTTAAATATTTCATATTTCAAATTATCAAATTATATATTTTTAATGATAATTTTCATGCACTACGCTACTGATTAAAAAATAAAAAATATTTAAAAAAAACTAAACTTATTAATTTTCAATTTAATTTGATTTCATTTTTTGAAATAAAATTTCATTCATTTATTAAATAATATTTAAAAATCATTATATTAACTTAAATAAATTTGTAATTAATTAGAGAAGAATTTCCTTTTAACTAGCATATAATAAATAAATAATTCATTCCTTAGTAATAACTAATGAAAATGGCA
>JAETGN010000107.1:0-17690 GCA_017139565.1 Luffa aegyptiaca | reverse complement strand
TTATACTCATTAAGGAGGCCTTGTTGTTCCAGATTCAATCACCATTCCTCAAACGTGTCAGTCACCTGTTGGGCGACATCCCTGCACCTCCTGCATTTGCTTCTGAGTATCCATCAAAGGACATGGCCATTCGGCTCAACTCAACAGCTGAAACTTCCAGTTCAGTTCATATGACTGCTGGAATGATCCATATAAGAAACTTGACATCAAATGGGGATCTGGTGAGTTCCTTATATGGAGTTTTTTAATGGGCTATCATACAACTTGAAATTGAACATTGTTATCTTTAATAGTCTTATCAATGGCCTATGTAAAGCAGGGAAACTTGAAACTGCTTGGGAGCTTTTTGACACATTGTCCCTTGAAGGGCTTCTACCAGATGTTGCAACTTATAACATTTGATCCAGGGGTGTTGTAGAGAAGGACAAGTAGAAAAGGCAGATGATTTGTTTCGTAAAATGGAAGAAAGTGGTTGTGCTCCCAATGTAATTAATTATAATTCACTTCTACGAGGTTTCTGCGAAAGTAATAAACAAGAGGAAGTGGTTAAACTTCTGCATAGAATGGTTCAGAAAAATGTTTCCCCAGATGCTTCCACTTGCACGATAGTCTTAGACATGCTTTCTAAAGATGAAAACTATCAGGAATGTCTGAACTTGCTTCCAACATTTCCTGGCCAAGAGTGTCGGGGTTGATGACAATTCAAATATCTATGGACTAATAAGGAACCATGGCTTTAAAATTCTGATCAGCTTAACCCGTAAAAGCAGAATGTTTGGAAATCTGAAGCTCTGTTGGTTGAGCTTGTTGCAACAGTGTGTGGCTACCAAGTTTAAGTTGAGAAATTTTTGAGTTCTACCAGATGTTGCAACTTATTCCATTTTGATCCAGAGGTGTTGTAAAGAAGGACAAGCATTAAAAGGCAAATGATTTGTTTCGTAAAATGGAAGAAAGTGGTTGTGCTCCCAAATGTAAATTACTTATAACGATCCATTGTAATTTAACATTAGTAATCACCTTATACAACCAAACAAAGTTAGGATTAAAATCATTTTTGAGATGGAATCAAACATTTTCTTTTCTGACAAATATAAAGATATGGAGATAGGGATTTGAACTTGGGGCATCATAAGTAAATTATACTATTAACAAAACATATTAGCCTTTAAATCAAAATCACTTTAATCGAAAGAATACCAAGGATTTTATTTTGTTATTATTATTATTATTATTTATTGCTTTGATGGGTAGGCATGTCAAACTCACCTTTATTTAGTTAGGAGGGTAATGTTGTAATATTAAAATTCAACGTGATATTTTTAAAAAAATTGTATAAATCTCACGTTAATTTGAAAAGGAAAAAAAAAAGAAATAGAAAAATTATTAACGAATGATTTTACTTTTCAGAAGAGATGATGAGAATGTGGAATAGAAAACAACCGAAGTCAGTCTATTGATTACTAACTATTATACGGTTTTCATCAACACTAATTGAGGTAATATCGATAATGCCAAATGCTACAAAATCGAAGAACAAGAAATCATTCCCATGGTAGCCAAATGGAGAACACTTGCACATTTCAATGAAGTATTGACAAGTGATAGAAGAAGAGCAAAGCAAAATCACAGAAGACACTCCAAAGAATGAGTATGAAACAAATGTTGAAAAAGAATACAAGTCTAACTAACTACCTGTAGAGTTTCCAAAGAGAACAACACAACTCCATCCTTCGTACCGATCTGGTCGAGGTCATGTACTTCGGCACACATGTGTCATCCCTGTTACGAGCCAATCTAAGAAACTGATATTGAAAATTTTTGTTGCAACATAATTGAGCTTAATTTCACAGCATAATTGGCTGTTTTAAGGTGGTTGTCTTGCTGATACGGAGCTATCGAACTGGATTTCAAGGACTAGCTGCTATTACCCCTAGCGATCCACCGCCACACGTCGCCAGAACCTTGTCTCTGAACTGATGAAGCAGCCTCCATATGTTTCTCCAGTGCAGATTTTTTGTTCCCTCAGGAGTTGGATCTCGTTTTCAATGGATTGCATCGATTCTAGCATCGTTTGTAATTCAGCTATTTGTGCCTGTTTGTGAATTAAGAACGAACTCAGAAAATGATACCAGAATTAAGATCTTTTAATCAATATGATCATCAAAAGAGAGGAAAATATGCAGATGGTCATTAGTTCTATTATGAAATACAACCTCCAATTTGAAGCATCTTGATCGTTCAGCTATTAATTGACCTTGTACTAACTGTAATTCCTGAGATAAAGTAAAAAATCATAGGGTTCAGAACAAAATATTAAACTAATTCATCTTTAAATGTACATTTTACCTCACGCGTCATACCTTGGACAACTCTGCATGAGTATTGTTTACTTCATCAATCTCTTGTTGAAGTTTAGAATTTTCTCCTTGAACTTCAGAAAGTGTTAGTTCAAGCTTAGCTTTCTCTTCTCTAATGGCCTCAAGTTCGATAGTACCATTTGGTTGAGAGTGCTTTTGTTCTCTTCCCTTGGAGACACCATCTTCTATAATCGAAAAGTTCAACTTTTCAGTCTTGGCTAAGGCATATGCAGCAGTAACAGAAGCTGCCGCTGCTGCTGGTGATTGGAATATCTTGGGACGTGATGTGTCTCTTGGTTTGGGTCTCATGACAAAAACCTACAAGGACGTGTAATGGCACAAAAATGAGTTACAAGAACGGACTCAAGATAAGAGTTCAGATAAACGAAGAAAGAGATGTATTGTTTACCTAAAACATACCTCATTGTTATACTTTCCGTTGTAACCGCCAAAAGCAACCAGATATTTCTCTTGATCAATTGTAGCCAAACTAATACTGATTTCCTATTTCCAAAATGCAGTGGTAAGTAAAATACCAAGAAGATTAATCAAGACACCAAGGGCCCACTTCAACAAATATCACTTACGATAGCATTAAAAAAACGCTATCGTAGGCTTTCCATAGCGTTTTTTGAAACGCTGTCGTAGCCGATGTTATTGAAAGTCTCCGACTTTTCATAGCGTTTTTTCAACGCTATAAAAAATGCTATAAAAATTTCATTTCAATTGCGTAATTTTAATGTTATGGAAATTTTTCATAACGTTAGCAAAAAACGCTATGATTGCCTTTTAATAGTGTTTTCTATAGCATTAAAAAAACGCTATAAAAAGTATATCATAACATTTTTACACACTGTTATAGCCGATGTTATTGAAAGTCTTTGACTTTTTATAGCTTTTTTTCAATGCTATAGAAAAAGCTATTAAAAATCAAAATTTTATTGCACATTTTTAATGTTATAAAAACTTTTCATGATGCTATGATTGCTCTTTAATAGCATCTTTTTATAACAATTAAAAATGTTATCAAAACATATTCATTTTTTATCTCATCATCGTGATAGGCAATGTTATAGATAGTAGGTAACTTTTAATAACATTTATACATACAGATACATTTGTACCATTTTTTAGTAATATGTAACAATCTCTATAACATTTTATGTGTACCAAACATTTTCAAATGTTATTGTAAAATAAACCCATTTATATAAACATACAATGTATTTAAATGCACTTACATCAAAATAAATTTTCAAGAATGGACATAGAACCAAAATTTACCTATTATAAATGACATTACCAAATTTATCCCTATTATTCGTTGAAACACTTCTAAAAATTTCGACAGCATAACAACATAACTATAGCTAACTCAAAAATTTCAACCACCTACACTTAAAAGAACACAACTCCAAAGAATTCCAAACAAAATTACAAGTCAAATCTCATAATAAATTTCATTTAAATAACTCAAATAAACTTATAAGTCTAACACGATGCTAACCACAAGAGTAAGATATGTCCCTCGAATTAAATAACACTCAACTAAATAAAACGACTAAGTCCTTCTAACAACCACTATTTAAGCACAAGACAACAATGAAATTAAGACTTAGAGAGCTATTATTGTTCCTCAGACCTCTTCCTCAGCATCACCCGATTCGTAGTAATCCTCATCACCTACAAAATTTGATGGTAGGTCAGTACAAACCATGGCACTAAGTAAGTGGCTCACACCTGAAGAGCCATCAAACAACATACAACAAACTAAGCAACATCATGTTTTTCATGTTTTTCAAACACAACTAAACATGTTTTTTTATTTACATGACAAGCAACCAACATAACAACTCTTGAAAGGATGCCCAACGAAGATTATATTTCAAAGTGTATATTATCTAAAATAACTATTAACTTTACTTCTTTTAAGAAAAGCTACCATGTCATAAACTAAACTACCACTAAAAACACAATAAATCACAAAGAAAGTCACAAAAACTAACTCTGGTAGTCTTCCTCATTTTCCATAAAACAATAAAGCAAAATCCTTGGAGTCTTTTTCAACAAAATTTCACTTATTCTACAAGTGTATAATATGCATTGCAAAATATCGTAACAAAATCACAAGCATAACACTCCCAAACTCCACCCCCCCCCCCCCCCCCCCCAAAAAAAAAATATCTTGGAAGTCATTTTTCGACCAAATTTTACCCATCCTATAAGTAAAAGATCACAACAAAGTCCCAAGGTGTCTCCTAAACTCTTCACTCATCCCCTAAACTAAGCAAAATGAAAATTGACTAAATGGTTGCATTATAAAAGGAAATACACAATATGCTTCTACTTTCATATTAAGCTCGAATTCTTATAAACATGCATGTCCATTGGACCAAAGAAAACAAAACGTGATAATTCGCTAATGGAAAAAAGCAATAACTCAAGAAAAAGCATCATTTAAGCTAGAATCCCAAACTATTAAGCCAAAATCTCAAAACTAACAAACCTTAGTCAAAATTATAGAACATGATCACACTCAAAACTAAAAAACCTAGACCAAAATTATAATTAAGCTAGAATTTCAGAGTTGGTCATTTTCATTGCCTAAACACATGCATCCATTTATGCCTGCCAACAATATATGTGAAAGTTGTAAAATTCCAAGATTTCAACAAAATATGCCAATTACCTTTGAAGATAAGCCTTCTAGTTCGTTGGCCCCTTAGATTTTGCAGCCTATTGTTGATGTGCTCCTTGATGGTTGGATTTATTGTGAAAAATGGTTATGCTACTGATGTGATTATTCAGGTTGTTGCTGAAGGGCTTATGAAATTTGTTTTGTTGAGAAACTGGAGGTAATGGGTGGTTCTGTTGTGGGATTTGTGATATTTGCTGCATAGCAGATAAGTTTGCTTGTGGTATAATGAATGTGTTGAAACTGGTGGGTTTCCTTGTGAAGTAGATGGCAACTATGGTTGGTTGGAGGGTTGCATATTTTAAGAATATAAAAGCTTAACAAACACCATTGTCAAGACAAAAGAAAAAAACTCCATGAAGAGAGAAAAAAACTCCAAGAAGAGCCTAGAAGCTTTCTCCATCTATGCCCCTCAAGTGTGTTGAGTTACTGAGAACTGCACTTCCAATATAAATCATAAATGGAAAGCTTAACAAACAAACATCGATAAGTTAGAAACTTGAAACACCCGATGTCAACTCAACCTGATTTGACTTTATAACCTTTCCTTTCACTTCCTTGTAAACGGTAGGCACAACCTGCAAAGAAGTTTCAGAAACGCATATCTCATGCAAAAAAACCCAACCAATGGAAACTTATAAAGCTCAACTAGCTTGCATTTCAAATTTAGTTAGATAGTGATAGGGCTATAAATACCTTTACTTTGTGATGCTGTGAGATCATTGTATTCGTGTGCTCTTCGAGAAATAATAAAAGCACGCACAAAGATCCCTTGCACAATGGACGTATACACCTACAAAAAAGAAGACCATATTAAAGGAAGAAAATAAGACCAAGAATCTTAGTAAATATAATACCCTGAATACCAAGGAACCTTATCAAGGAAATCAGGCTTCATTTGCTCTTTCTTCAACTTTTCAAATTCTTTAATAGATAAAGGATGAGAAATACCCCACCTATTAATCATACAATTCAATTAAGCAACCAAAAAAATAAAACTATACTCCACACGCAACTTCAAATTCTAGAAATAAATCAATTCAGTCAAGCTCATGATATGGTAAAAATTAAGTGAGTTATTTTAAAAGCACAAAATTAACTCCAACAAGATTCATTCTTCGAAAAGGTAAAGTGATATCCTAGATCCATGCATCAGTTCGGGGTAAAAAGAAAAGATCGAGTAAGAAACAACCAAAATGGATAATGAATAAAAACAAAAAGGATAATAGCTATTGCAGAACAAAGCTAACTAAGACAAACGAAAAATGACAACACATGTAACTACTTCACATAGAACTAAATAGAAAGAGCCTAACAAGGGATCAAAATAGCTATTCAAAATGTAATTAGGAAAGGTTTCTGTTAATTAGTGTTATATCACCAAGCATACACAACATAACGCAACACCTTTCTGTTAATTAGTGTTATATCACCAAGCATACACAACATAACGCAACACCTTTCTTCCAATTACATCTTTTTCTCTGAATCGTGAGGTCCCCATTCCTTTTTCAACTAGCGTAATCAATATTAAAATGTTTTCCATATATTGCTTATATGAATATGTATGTTTTCTCACAGTAACAAATGCTTATAAAAGCAACCTTCTCCTCGTATAAGAAAATGTTCATGTACTTCCCTTCTTACAGATTTTAGTTTTCTTCTCGGGTAGCAAATTAGTCAACCACAACCCCCCCCCCCCCAAAAAAAAGGTCCATTAGACAGGAGGGAAAATGAAAACTTTCAAAAGATTTTGAAAATGAGAATTCCAACAGATTTTATTCTCGTTTTTGTTAATCATTTTTTTCTCGGTAGAATGTCACTTTCTAAATAGAGTTGGTCAAGCAAGATGCCAACTTCTCCATGAGATACTTGAAAAGAACCCATGGAATCTCCAGTATCTTGAAATTACAAAACCAAAACCTAGAAATTAAAAAACTAAACTCCAATTGATAAATTCACTAGAAATTGAATCTTAAAAAGATTTCCCACGCTACCTGCACGTCGCCTACCCAACTCGAGAACACGTCAAAGTTGTGTCGCTGCACTGGGATCGCTGAAAAAAAATGAAGACCCGACGTTGCTAGACTGTTCGTGTGGAGGACCTGCCAAAATTCGTTGTTGTCGTCGTGCGTCCAAGCCTATTGTTCTCGCTGAAGATGATGCTCGAATCCGAGGAAGGTCTGCGCGAGGGAGAGAGGGAGAGATCGACAAAGATCGAGAGGAAGAGAGAGAGAAAACTGAGAGATAGATTAACCTCGTTGTCGTCGCGTGAAGCCGTCGAAACCGCTGAACCCCATCGCCTGGACCCTTGCGCTCGTCGGAGGTGATCGAAGATGAAGGAACGACAATCGGTGGCGAGGATTCATGGAGAAGAAGAAAAGAGAGTGAGGGAAAGGGTCGGTGGCTAAGAAAGAACATGGGAGAGAGAGTCTAAGGGCTCTGCTACAAGCGTGTCGACTACAACTGAGGGGAGGGTATTTTACCGTAACGTTTTTTGCAAGCGCGGTTTTTGCCGCCCTTTTTTTTTCTTAAAAATATCCTCAGCGCGTTTTTTTTAATAGCTATTTTGACCCAATGCTATAATTAGGTGCTATAGAAAGTGGTATTTGTATCCAATGCTATAATTAGGTGCTATAGAAAACTTTTCATGACTGATAGATAGTCAGTGATAGAAAAACTTTCTATCACTAATAGGAAGTGATAGAAATTTTCTATCAGATAGAAAGTTTTTCAATCAAGTTCTCCTTCATCTTATTTCTGATCTTTATCGTCGTCGGCCTGAGTCGATCCATTCCAACCGACCAAAGATCCACATCGCAAAACCCTAGCTTTCCGGCGTCCGAACTTCTTCCCTGTGCCGGAGATGACGAAAAATAGCCGGCTAGACGACTCGAAGTGTTTCTTTAGAGGATTGTTCGGTGTTAAATTGCTCTCTTTTGGATAAATATACTCACTCGTTTCTTCGTTTTCTTCCTGGAAAAATTATGGAGCATGGAGCATGAGCTTGCAGCGACTTCTGTGACTTTAGATGAGAATCTCTCGACGATTTGCAGAGTATTTATGGAACTTCCTATTGGAGGAGCCGGAAGAGTGTGAGATCGTGAAGGAGACGAGGTTCATTTGGATGATACAGAAGAAGCCTTGTGAGCATTTCTCTGCGCAAACTGGAAACCAACTCCGGTGATCGGTGGGAAAATTCCATTCAGGGGCAAAAACGGGATATAAAAAATTAATTAAAAATTTTTGCCATATTTGCAAATATTTTAAAAAATTGCTAAATTGGCCATTATTTACCCTAACTTTGCCACCCATTACAATTATCCTTTCTTTCTTTATTTTAAGATCAACATTTGGGATAGAGAGATTCGAACTTATGACCTCATGGTCGGGATACATGTCAATTACTATTAAACTAGCCTCGTTTTAGCTACATTATTTGTGAAATTGACCCCTCGAAAAAAGGAAATAATGAATTTAGAAGCCCTCAAATATGAGTCCCGCCCGATGCCTCAAGCGGCAGTGCCATGAATTCGAAGGGTAAGCTCTCCTCTCTATTTGCTCACTCACCAAGAAACGGATCTTCAAAACCCTCTAAACTCATTTCCAAATTCCAGCAAATGCCTTGCATTTTCCTCTCAACATCGTCAATGGAAAAGTTCAATAGAGGGATTTCGTTTCAAGATCGCCTTCGGAAGTTCCTACAGAATTGCAAGACAGGTAATGCTACCGCCACTGATGCATTTCACTGCTTTGACCTAATGATGCTCGCAAGACCTACCCCTTCCATGTCTTCATTCAATATTTTACTTGGTGGGCTTGCTAAGATTAAGCATTCTTCTGAAGTTTTTCAGCTGTATAATATAATGAGCTTAGCTGGACTTTTGTCTAATTTCATCACGCTTAATATTTTGCTTAATTGCCTTTGTAATGTGAACCGGGTTAGCGAAGGTCTAGCGGCCATGGCAGGAATGATAAGGAGAGGTTATATTCCTAATATAGTGACATATACGTCCTTGATTAAGGGCTTGTGTATGGAGCATAGGATTAGTGAAGCCACACGGTTATTTATGAGAATGCAAAAATTGGGTTGTAGGCCAAATGTGATTACTTATGGTACTTTAATGAAGGGCCTTTGTCAAACAGGTAATACTGACATTGCACTTAAGTTGCATAAGGAAATGCTTAGTGGTACTGGTGGATATGGCATTAGTTGTAAGCCTAATGTTATTTCTTATAATATCATTATAGATAGGCTCTGTAAAGAAGAACGGGAAGACAAGGTGAGGGAACTTTTTGAGGAAATGAAAGCGCAGGGAATGCATCCAGATGTTATTTCTTATACCTCCTTGATTCATGGATTTTGCTCTGGTGGAAAGTGGGAGGAGGCTAAACGTCTATTCAATGAGATGGTGGATCATGGTGTTCAACCAGATGTGGTCACATTTACTGTGTTGATGGATATATTTTGCAAGGCAGGAAAGGTTAATGAGGCTAGGGAGTTGCTAGAAGTGATGATTCAGAGAGGTAATGTTCCTGATTTGGTTAGTTATACTACATTTATGGAAGGGTTCTGTTTGGTTGGCGACCTAAATAGTGCAAGAGATCTATTTGTTAATATGCGAAGTAAGGGGTGGGAACCTAATGTCGTTTGCTACACTGTGCTAATCAATGGGTTTTGCAAAAATTGAAAGGTGGAAGAAGCAAGGAAGCTTTACAATGAAATGCTTGAAGTGGGAATTAAGCCATCTTTGATTACATACAATACCTTGTTAACGGGTCTCTTTCAGGCAGGCAAAGTTGATGATGCAAAGAAAATATTTGGTGTCATTAAAGCTCATGGTCTGATACCAGATTCAATTACATTTAGTATTTTTTAGATGGGTTGTGTAAGAATGGTTGTTTGGTTGAAGCAGTGGAGTTTTTTAATGGGCTATCATACAACTTGAAATTGAACATGGTTATCTTTAATAGTCTAATCAATGGCCTATGTAAAGCAGGGAAACTTGAAACTGCTTGGGAGCTTTTTGACACATTGTCCCTTGAGAGGCTTCTACCAGATGTTGCAGCTTATAACATTTTGATCCAGGGGTGTTGTAAAGAAGGACAAGTAGAAAAGGCAGATGATTTGTTTCGTAAAATGGAAGAAAGTGGTTGTGCTCCCAATGTAATAACTTATAATTCACTTCTACGAGGTTTCTGCAAAAGTAATAAACGAGAGGAAGTGGTCAAACTTCTGCATAGAATGGTTCAAAAAAATGTGTCCCCAGATGCTTCCACTTGCACCGTAGTCTTAGACATGCTTTCTAAAGATGAAAACTATCATGGATGTCTGAACTTGCTTCCAACATTTCCTGGCCAAGAGTGTCGGGGTTGACGACAATTCAAAAATCTATGGACTAATAAGGAACCATGGCTTGTAAATTCTAATAAGCTTAACCCTTAAAAGCAGAATGTTTGGAAATCTGAAGCTCTGCTGGTTGAGCTTGTTGCAACAGTGTGTGGCTACCAAGTTTAAGTTGAGAAATTTTTGAGTTCTACCAGATGTTGCAACTTATTCCATTTTGATTCAGAGGTGTTGTAAAGAAGGACAAGCATTAAAAGGCAAATGATTTGTTTCGTAAAATGGAAGAACGTGGTTGTGCTCCCAAATGTAAATTACTTATAACGATCCATTGTAATTTAACATTTGTAATCACCTTATGCAACCAAACAAAGTTAGGATTAAAATCATTTTTGAGATGGAATCAAACATTTTCTTTTCCGACAAATATAAAGATATGGAGATAGGGATTTGAACTTGGGGCATCATAAGTAAATTATACTATAACAAAACATATTAGCCTTTAAATCAAAATCACTTTAATTGAAAGAATACCAAGGATTTATTATTATTATTATTATTATTATTATTATTTATTGCTTTGATGTGTAGGCATGTCAAACTCACCTTTATTTAGTTAGGAGGTAATGTTGTAATGTTAAAATTAAATGTGATATTTTTAAAAAAATTTGTATAAATCTCAAGTTAATTTGAAAAAGGGAAAAAAATAGAAAAATTATTAACGAATGATTTTACTTTCCAGAAGAGATGATGAGAATGTGTAATAGAAATCAACCGAAATCACTCTATTGATTACTAACTTTTATACGGTTTTCATCAACACTAATTGAGGTAATATCAATAATGCCAAATGCTAAAAAATCAAAGAACAAGAAATCATTCCCATGGTAGCCAAATGAAGAACACTCCCACATTTCAATGAAGTATTGACAAGTGATAGAAGAAGAGCAAAGCAAAATCACAGAAGACACTCCAAAGAATAAGTATAAAACAAAAAAGACGAAAAGCTATAGGAGGAAAAAAGAGAGAGTCCATCTTACACCAAGATAAAGCAAAATTCCATCAAGACACTACATGATATGTCTTGCTTCTAAGATTATAACTTGTTCACAGAAGTTACATAATCATAGAATGAGTCAAATCATACAAACAATCACTTCAATGAGGAAAACATATGCATGCCAAAGGGAAAGAGAAGAGGAAATACTCACACTATGAAAATCCAGCACATGGAGATCACTAAAAAAGGCTGAATGAGAGAACAACCCAAAAAAAAAAACCAGCCCTTTTCATCTGTTATGTGCGACCAAATCTGGGACAACAAGATCAATACGATGTTCATTGCATATGCATGAGAGCCTCGGTAGCTCGATCATGCCACAAGGAAAATTGTATGCTTTCTATGTGATTTAGGCTTTTTTTTTTACCACATGTAGGGTGGGGGATTGGAACCTATGACTTCATGGTCGAGGTACAAGCATTATGTCAATTGAGCTATGCTCTTGCTGGCAGTGATTTAGGCTTAATCGATGACAATTGTTCTTTTAGAAAAAAACTGTTGTGACGTGAAAGTAAAAATAATGCTGGGTCATTTTCAATTTTAAACTTAAAAAAAAACAAATTATAGTTTTCTGTAAATTAATATTACAATGTTGTGATTTAGATATAATGACCAAATTAGACATATTATTTCAATTATTTTTGGTTGAAATACCATTTTGGTCTGTACTTTGAAGTGTCCAATTTTAGTTCATGTACTTTTTCAAATTGGTTCTTATTGTTAATTTTTCTTTATCGAAATTGGTTAAATAATAATAATAATAATAATTTTCATATATAAAAGATATAAAATGTGAACATATTTCTAAAATTTAGAAAAAGGAGACTAATGGAGATGATTGTGTTTTAGAAAAATTAACAATAAATTCATCCGAGAGACCAATTTTAAGTTTTATTGCCTTCCAAAACAAAAAAAATTTAATTTTATTGGGAGTATATTGAACTAAAATCAAATACACAGACTAAAATAACCCAAAGTACTAAAACCAAAATGGTATTCTAACAATTACTTTTATATTGATATTTGATAACAAATTTATTTATTTATTTATTTTGAAAAAGATATCAAATTTATTATAATATATTATTTTTTAAATTACATTATTTGTGATTTTTTTTTTGAGTTGATCAACATTTGGGATAAAAAGATTGAAACAGGATACATGTTAATTACTATTCCGCTAGACTGGTTTTAGGTACATTATTTGTGAAATTAACCCCTCGAAAAAAGGAAATAATGAGTTTAGAAGCCCTCAAATGTGAGTCCCGCTCGATGCCTTAAGCGCCGGTGCCATTAATTCGAAGGGTAAGCTCACCTCTCGATTCGCTCACTCACCAAGAATCGGATCTTCAAAACCCTCTAAACTCATCTCCAAATTCCAGCAATTGCCTTGCATTTCCTCTCAACATCGTCAATGGAAAAGTTCAATAGAGGGATTTCGTTTCAAGATCGCCTTCGGAAGTTCCTACAGAATTGCAAGACAGGTAATGCTACCGCCACTGATGCATTTCACTGCTTTGACCTAATGATGCTCGCAAGACCTACCCCTTCCATGTCTTCATTCAATATTTTACTTGGTGGGCTTGCTAAGATTAAGCATTATTCTGAAGTTTTTCAGCTGTATAATAGAATGAGATTAGCTGGACTTTTGTCTGATTTCATCACGCTTAATATTTTGCTTAATTGCCTTTGTAATGTGAACCGGGTTAGCGAAGGTCTTGCGGCCATGGCAGTAATGATAAGGAGATGTTATATTCCTGATATAGTGACATATACGTCCTTGATTAAGGGCTTGTGTATGGAGCATAGGATTAGTGAAGCCACACGGTTATTTATGAGAATGCAAAAATTGGGTTGTAGGCCAGATGTGATTACTTATGGTACTTTAATCAAGGGCCTTTGTCAAACAGGTAATACTAACATTGCACTTAAGTTGCATGAGGAAATGCTCAGTGGTACTGGTCGATATGGCATTAGTTGTAAGCCTAATGTTATTTGTTATAGTACCATTATAGATGAGCTCTGTAAAGAAGGACGGGAAGACAAGGCGAGGGAACTTTTTGAGGAAATGAAAGCGCAGGGAATGCGTCCAGATGTTATTTCTTATAACTCCTTGATTCATGGATTTTGCTCGGGTGGAAAGTGGGAGGAGGCGAAACATCTATTCAATGAGATGGTGGATCATGGTGTTCAACCAGATGTGATTACTTATGGTACTTTAATCAAGGGCCTTTGTCAAACAGGTAATACTGACATTGCACTTAAGTTGCATGAGGAAATGCTCAGTGGTACTGGTCGATATGGCATTAGTTGTAAGCCTAATGTTATTTCTTATAATACCATTATAGATAGGCTCTGTAAAGAAGAACGGGAAGACAAGGCGAGGGAACTTTTTGAGGAAATGAAAGCGCAGGGAATGCGTCTAGATGTTATTTCTTATAACTCCTTGATTCATGGATTTTGCTCAAGTGGAAAGTGGGAGGAGGCTAAATGTCTATTCAATGAGATGGTGGATCATGGTGTTCAACCAGATATGGTCACATTTAATGTGTTGGTGGATATGTTTTGCAAGGCAGGAAAGGTTAATGTGGCTAAGGAGTTGCTAGAAGTGATGATTCAGAGAGGTAATGTTCTTGATTTTGTTAGTTATAATACATTGATGGAAGGGTTCTGTTTGGTTGACGACCTAAATAGTGCAAGAGATCTATTTGTTAATATGCGAAGTAAGGGGTGTGAACCTGATGTCATTAGCTACAATGTGCTAATCAATGTGTTTTGCAAAAATGGAAAGGTGGAAGAAGCAAGGAAGCTTTACAATGAAATGCTTGAAGTGGGAATTAAGCCATCTTTGATTACATACAATACCTTGTTAACGGGTCTCTTTCAGGCAGGCAAAGTTGATGATGCAAAGAAAATATTTGGTGTCATTAAAGCTCATGGTCTAACACCAGATTCAATTACATTTAGTATTTTCTTAGATGGGCTGTGTAAGAATGATTGTTTGGTTGAAGCAGTGGAGTTTTTTAATGGGCTATCATACAACTTGAAATTGAACGTTGTTATCTTTAATAGTCTTATCAATGGCCTATGTAAAGCAGGGAAACTTGAAACTGCTTGGGAGCTTTTTGACACATTGTCCCTTGAGGGGCTTCTACCAGATGTTGCAGCTTATACCATTTTGATCCAGGGGTGTTGTAAAGAAGGACAAGTAGAAAAGGCAGATGATTTGTTTCGTAAAATGGAAGAAAGTGGTTGTGCTCCCAATGTAATTACTTATAATTCACTTCTACGAGGTTTCTGCGAAAGTAATAAACGAGAGGAAGTGGTTAAACTTCTGCATAAAATGGTTCAAAAAAATGTGTCCCCAGATGATTCCACTTGCACCGTAGTCTTAGACATGCTTTCTAAAGATGAAAACTATCAGGAATGTCTGAACTTGCTTCCAACATTTCCTGGCCAAGAGTGTCGGGGTTGATGACAATTCAAATATCTATGGACTAATAAGGAACCATGGCTTGTAAATTCTGATCAGGTTTACCCTTAAAAGCAGAATGTTTGGAAATCTGAAGCTCTGTTGGTTGAGCTTGTTGCAACAGTGTGTGGCTACCAAGTTTAAGTTGAGAAATTTTTGAGTTCTACCAGATGTTGCAACTTATTCCATTTTGATCCAGAGGTGTTGTAAAGAAGGACAAGCATTAAAAGGCAAATGATTTGTTTCGTAAAATGAAAGAAAGTGGTTGTGCTCCCAACGTATTCCATTTTGAGTTCTACCAGAAGTGGTTTCGATTTCACCCCACTGACGAGGAGATTGTGCGCTATTATCTTAGGCGCAAGGTTTCCGGCAAGCCCATCGGCTTTGATGTCATCTCCGTCATTGACATATACAAATCGGAGCCGTGGGACCTTCCTGGTAAGATACTTTCTCTTTCTCTGCTTGATGTGTGTATATTTTGTTGGGAGTTCAGGTGATCAAGTTGCTATTTTTTTGGGATTTTTTTTTTCCAGAGAAGTCGAAGCTGAGGACTAGGGACCTGGAGTGGTACTTTTTTAGTCATTTGGATAAGAAGTATGGCTATGGTTCGAGGACGAATAAAGCTACCGAAAAAGGGTACTGGAAGACGACTGGGAAGGATCGGCCGGTACGTCATAACTCCCGAGTAGTTGGGATGAAGAAGACTCTTGTTTACCACAGCGGGCGGGCGCCTCGCGGAGCTCGTAGTAATTGGGTGATGCATGAATACAAATTAACGGATGAGGACTTGGAGAAAACTGGGGTTGTGCAGGTGAGGATATTAAAATTCTTCGTTTTCCTTTTTGTGTTTTGTGTACTCACTTTTTTCTTGTCTTCTGCTGGGTTTTAATTCTTGTTGAATTTGTTTGGCTATTGTCTTGGATGGGCAGGATGCTTTTGTGCTTTGTAGGATATTTCAAAAGAGTGGTTCGGGGCCGAAGAATGGAGAACAATATGGAGCTCCATTTATCGAAGAGGAGTGGGAGGATGATGAAGAGTTAACTCTGCCTGGCGAGGAGGTTGTGGTCAATGGGGTTAGTTAATTTCGATGATGATATGCATTTTGAAGTGGATGACATTGCTCAGGTTTGTGTTTTGTTCAATTTCAATATAACCAGCGACCTTCTATTTACTACTAAAATTTCCATCATTAGGACGGACTGACAATTTTGAATCCTTGTGTTGCCGTAATGAAAAAGATAAATATTGTTTCGTCACCAGTAAAGTCACAAAGGATCATCTAAACCTGTCTCTTCTCACTCTCTTGCTGCATTAGTTAATTTGAAGTGTGCTCAAGATCCTCCTTAAGTTTGTTTAGTTAACTGTATAAGTAGAAAATAGAATGGTTCATTATTTGCAAATGGAAAATGAAGCATGTGTATATAAAATGAGGGTCAAGGATGAGTGAAAGCATGATTGTTTACAAAATTTCCTTAAAGTGTACTTTATTCTATTAATGGCGAGATAAAAAGAGTTTTGGGAGCAATGTTTTCAAGGGGGGAAACAGAACTATCAATGCTTCAAAGGCGCTAAAGCATTTTCCACCCCGGGGGCGGCCTCATTAGTTAGATTTTTGGGGATTTAGGTGGGATCATGGTCTAAAATCATCTTGCATTGAACCTTTAGGTGGAACTTTTGATGGAAGAATACATTCTCTCCTGAATCTAGCAGCAGTATGGTGTGCGATGTGTCCCATTAGATCAGTAGATAGAGCTGTTATTACCTATTTAAAAAAGGACACTCAAATTATTTTTCAGAATCTAAAATCTTGAATAGTACTCTCAGACTCAATTAGTTAAAAGGTTGCAGTTATTATCTGTTGAAAAGTGTGACGATTTAATTAATTTTTTCTCTCATGCTCTTTTTCATAGAACTTTCAAGCTAATTAAAGATACTTGGATACTTTTTTCTCTCTTTTGGGCAGCAGTATTTTGATGGAGGACTTCCATTTGAATACGATCAACTTCCATCGAACTATCCTGAAGATGCAACCAATCATGTTGAGCTGCCCAATGTGCTTGTTGAAAATGATAATAAACCAGATGTATGTGTTGGCGATACATTGGACCTACACCATAACCACGGATTCTTTCAATTACGAGAGCAATATGGAATGGGTGGGAATTCTGGAAAAGATGAGTGTTTTGCTGAATCAAGTGGTAATCTTGCTGAATCAAGTGATAATCTTAAGGATGAGGATATTGATTACTTACTCGATGAGCCTTACCCAAGTGGTCCGGATGATCTGGCCCTCAATGAGGAATCGTTCCTAGAGGCTAATGATCTTTCAAATCCAGTTGAAACTGATCCAATTGGTATCGACGTGCTTGAAGAATATCTTACATTCTTTGATGCAGATGATGACAACTTTCAGTTGTCCTTTGACCCAACAGAACTTTTGGGTAGTGAAGAACCTATTTCTGGCCAAACAATTCCTGAAGAGGTAAACTTTACCTTCAAGTAATACAGTTGAGCATTTGGGCTTTCTAACTTTGAAAATATAACTTCAATTAAACTTACTATATCTCTGAATAGAAAGCAATTGGAAAGGTAGGAAATGAGTTCATGGCCACCAAACAAGCCTCCTCTGCTTCCATCAATGATGCATCCAGTTCAAAGCAAAATCCCAAAGCTATTGACACAGGTTCAGGTAGAATTCTCAACATAAAAATTTAAACATTAATAGTTAGAATCAAGATGGTAGATACTTTTTTCATGATATC